>JBBPKK010000919.1:0-14110 GCA_038089215.1 Tylopilus vinaceipallidus | reverse complement strand
TTCTTTTAAAGTAGTCACTCTCTATATGAGAGGATAGTCTTTTAGCAAATTAGTTGCAGAGAAGTCCATCACCTCAAGAGGTGTTAAAGCATTTAAAAACCGTGGCACAACCCCCTTCTTTTCTATTGCTGAAAGGCATGTCCATGTGAGGCACATTTATTCTAGTCTATTTAGTACCAATCACAGCTGGTGCAAGAGTGGTCTTGTGTCCACCAGTTGTTGATTTATGAACTGAGTCAGGAAGGTTATTGGCCTGATTGGAATAACAGTTGAGTGAGACTAGCCCTCCCGTTCCATAGCTTACAAAGAATGCTTGGAGTTGCCCACTCCGCCCAAACTCTTGACTGGAAAGCTGGTCAAATCTCTATACGAGTAAAAGTCAAATTGGTAGATGAACTGGAATATGAATTCAACCCGAATGACCAAGTAACGGTCAAAGTCAAAGAAGAGGAAGTAAACCTCACTCTTCTCAAACCACTTCCTCTCCCTGACACCCAGGCATTCTTCCCTGCAGAGCATTGCTACAAATACACCCCACCTGTGGTAAAGAAACAGGTGAGATTCAACCTAGGACCTAACAGGAAACTAGTCCAGCACTTTTATGTGCCACATGCCAAGCCCTACAGTGCACCAAGAAGACACCAACAGAAGCAAACAAGGAAGTTGCTTAGAGAAAAGTGCAACAGGCCATATGACCCAAGATCCAAGGTTCTTAGTAGGAAGTAGACAGTACTACCTAGAACAAATTTCATCATTTCAGACTCATCCAATTCAATTCCCCCCTCCCCTAAAAGAATGGATTTTGCACAGCAGATCCATGACATGCAAGTCCTGCTGGCAGGACTACAAACTCAGCTAGCTGTGGCTGAGGCAAGAGCAGCACAAGCCAAAGCAAAGGCAATGGCAGCTGAAGCAGCAGCACAAGGACCTCGGGCTGAAGTAAAGGTCATGAAGAAGGTTGATCTGATCCCTGACCCAGGATTGTTCAATGGAGACTACAGCTGCTTTGATGAGTGGTGGGTCAAGATGCAAGTATACTTGCAAATGAATCAGGAAGCCTTTGCCTCAAAGAAGGAAGTCTCTCTAGCTGTTCTGTCTCAAATCAGCTCAGGAAAGGAAGGAGACAAGAACGGAGCTAGCAAATGGGCCAGGTTCCATATCAAGACAAAGTTGGTAGACAACCAATGGTGGACTGTCAAAGATCTAGACTGGGAATTGTTCCACTGCTTTAGGTCAGCAACAAGACAGGGACAAGCTCTGAGGAAGCTTCAGAACCTCAAACAAGGAACTAGGCAAACAGAGGCCTACCTAACACAATGGGAAACTCTGTACTGATACTCTGGTATCGACGAGGTGATGGGTATCCACCTTCTAGTAAAAAATGCCCGAGAGGAGATAGTATGACATATCTTCCTCAACCTCCATGGGGATGATGCCCCCACTAACCTTGCCAATTGGATCAGCCAAGTAAGGAATGTTGGAAACACATTTGAACAATTTGAGCTTGCCTGAAGCTCTAGTAAAAGATGGGGCACCAATGCCTCTGCTGGCATGTCCAGCTGCAGAGATCCAAATGTGATGGACATAGATGCTGCCTGAAAGGGTAAGTGCTTTAACTGTGGAGGGGACCACTTTGTCAAGGATTGCAAAAAGGCTAAAACGCCTTGTAGTGAATGCAAATTCCTTGGGGGAGGGCATTGCAAGGATTGCTCATGAAGAAGCAAACCTTGCAAGACTTGTGCTGCTCAAAAGGAGAGTAGTAGCGACAGTGACTCAGACCATGAGGGAGATAATGTCCGAGCTAGCCACAAAGGGAAGGCTAGAGAAAACCTGAAATCCATAAACAAAATGGGTTTCGAAGAGGTGAAAGCCTATTTTACAGATGTGTTAAACACCAAGGCAAAAGAAGCCAAGGTGGGAAAAGCATAAGGTGCATGACTAATCAGGGAGGTCATGTAGCCAAGGACTATTTTAAGGATATAAAAATAGAAAAGAAAAATACATACTTCAATGTATTACTATCGGACTCAGAATCAGTAACCTATTTCGATGATATAACTGAAGCCATGACTCAGGAAGAACCTGAGCATGCCAGATGGGAATCTGGGCTTAATTTGGCTACTAAAAACAAAAAAATATTTACAAAAGAAATCCCTGATAGAATTGTCATCCACTCCATGGCAAATACCGAAATATAATTAGGAGTACAAGTGGCGCTGGCCACACAAAAGAAACGGATGATGAGTGAAGAAGCTCTTCTTGACAGTGGTGCCAACAGGATCTTCATTGATAGATCATGGGCAGAAGCGAACAAAATACCCATAAACAAGCTAGAGCAGCCAATTCCAGTATACAATGTAGATGGAACAAAAAATAGAGCAGGCAACATTATGCACACTGCTGCCCTTATTGTAGACTATCAAGGACACCAAGAAACCCTGGAAGTGGAGGTAACCAATTTAGGAAAAGTAAGCATGATATTGGGGTACACATGGCTAAAGAAGCACAACCCCAACATTGACTGGAAAACCAGGCAAGTAAAACTCACAAAATGCCCATGATCATGCTATCTTCTATCAGATAGATCAGCTGTTTTCAGGACCCTCAATGAGGAGGAGTTGTTAAGCGCTCTGTATGTATACCATCACATTAAAAAAATGGAGGTTATACCACCTAAAAAGATAGAGAAGATGGCAGAAGAACTTGTTCCAGAACAATATCACAAATTCATCAATTTGTTCATGAAGAAAGCCTCAGAATGAATGCCTACCTGATGAATATGGGACCATGCCATAGATCTAAAAGAAGGGTTCATACCCAGGAAGGCAAAAGTATACCCAATATCGGTAGATGAAAAGGAAGAAGTGAAGGTCTTCGTAAAGGAACAGCTCCATAAAGGGTACATTAGACCCTCCAAATTGCTGCAGACATCACCTGTCTTCTTTGTTCCAAAAAAGGAAGGAACCAAGAGAATGGTGTAGGATTACTGGTATCTAAACAGCTGGACTATACCAAATGGATACCCACTGCCCTTAATATTGCAGCTAATAGATCGACTCAAAGGAGCGAAAAGGTTTACAAAAATGGACTTGCAATGGGGATACAATAACGTACAAATAAAGGAAGGAGACAAATGGAAGGCTGCTTTCACCACCGAAGAAGGAAGCTTTGAGCCAACTGTGATGTTCTTTGGACTAAATAATTCCCCAGCAATGTTCCAAGCAATGATGAATGACATTTTCTCTGATATGGAGTCTTTTGTTATAATCTATATGGATGATATCCTCATATTTACAAAAACAGAAAATAAAAAAGAGCATGATGAAGCCATGCATAAAGTATTACAGTGGCTAAAGGACAATGATTTATTCATAAAACCAGAAAAATGCTTCTTCTCAGTAGAACAAGTCGAAATGTTGGGAATGGATATTTCCAGCAAAGGAATCAAGATGTCGGAGTCTAAACTCAAAGGAGTATTAGATTGGCCCATCCCCACCATGGTAAAAGGAGTCAGAGGATTTCTGGGTCTCGCCAATTTCTACCAACAATTCATAGACAAGTTCTACGAATGGGCCAAACCCTTAACCGAGCTCACAAGAAAGGATATAGCTTGGAGATGGGAAAAGGAGGAACAAAGTGCCTTTGAGAAGATCAAAGAAGTCTTCACCAAGGCACCAATCCTAGCCTATCCAAATGAGGAAGCACAATACTGACTAGAGTGTGATGCTTCTGCCTTTGCCATGGGAGCAGTTCTATCTATAAAAAAGGAAGGAAAATGGCATCTGGTAGCATTTAGCTCTCACAAAATGACCCCTGAACAAAGGAACTACCCAATTGCTGATAAAGAAATGCTGGCAATAATTTATGCCTTAGAAATATGGAGGCACTACCTTGAAGGAGCCCATTACCAGTTTGAGATCTGGACAGATCATGCAAACCTACAGTATTTTATGACCAGTCAAGACCTTAACCGATGGCAAGCATGTTGGGCGCAATGGCTGTCTCATTTTAATTATGTGTTAGTAAGAAAACTGGGGACAAGCATGGGAAAAGCTGATGCCCTTTTGAGAAGGGAGGATCATGCTGTGGGAATCAAGGATGACAACAAAGGAGTAGTCATGATCCCAGAATCTTGTGTAAGAAAAGTGACTGAGATAACCATGATAACCTCAGAAGAAGAGGAAATACTCTCATGCATCTGGAATGTGATGAACATGCTGAAGGAATCAGAAAGTATTGGAGAGTTAAAAGAAGGCCTCCTATACCATGAAGGAAAGATCTTCATGCCCAAAGGGGATATTTGACAGTGAATAATAACTTTATACCATGACTCACCTGTATCAGGACACAGAGGGTCAGAGAAGACAAAGGAGTTGATCTCCTGATACTATACCTGGAAAGGAATGACTGACCAGGTCAAAAACTATTGTTCCTGATGCAAAAGATGCAATCAGATGAAACCGACAAACCAGGCAACCCCTGGGAAGTTGCAACCTCTCTCCATGTCAAGTGCACTGTGGAAAGATATCTCCATTGATTTTATAATGGATTTGCCGGAATCGGATGGATATGACTCGATCTTGGTAGTTGTTGATCAATTCTCAAAAGAAGCATGCTTTATTCCCACTAATAAAACCATAACAGGTAAGGGGACAGCGAAGCTCTACTGAGATCACATATGGAAGCATCACAGACTTCTGGACTCTATAGTATTGGATTGAGGACCACAATTCGCCTCTCAGGTGATGGCTGATTTAGCTGTGTCCCTCTGTATCCGCCTTAAATTAAGCACTGCTTTTCACCTACAAACAGATGGGCAAACAGAAATAGTAAACAGGGAGCTACAACAGTACCTGAGGCTCTACTGCGCTGAAAAGCAGCACAACTGGACAGAATGGTTGAGCCTTGCCCAATTTATGTACAACAATCAGCAATTATCTTCTACAAAGAAGGCCCCTTTCCAAGTGACATGATCTTATGAACCATGAATGGGGTTAGAACTGATTGATGCCAAGGCACCTGCAGTGCAGGATTTCCTAACAGGGATGAAAATGACCCTGGATCAGGTCAGAGAAAACCTTGAAAATAGATGAAAAACTATGAAAGCACAAGCTGACAAAAGAAGGTCAGACATACTGGAATACAAAATAGGCAATCTCATGTGGCTGAGCACCAAGAACCTTAATCTCCAAGAGACAAGGATCAGCTGAAAACTGACTGAGTGATGGCTTGGACCATATAAGGTGATAGAAGCACCTAATGATGGAATGTCATAAAACTACTATTACCCAAAGGGATGTAGATTTACCTGATCATCAACATGTCCCAAATAAAACCCTATAAAAATCACCTTGATGGCCAACTGACCTACAAGCCTGGGGCTGTGAAGGTTATGGAAGATGGATCTGAAGAATATGAGGTCAAGTATGTAATTGCCTCATGTATGAAGGGTCAACGTTTGGAGTACCTAGTCCACTGGTCTGGATATGGGGAAGAAGATCAAACATGGGAACCTGCAGACCACCTTAAGTCAGTGAAGGATGCTGTAGCTGTTACATTTTCTCTGTCTATTTTTCTTCCCCTGGTTTCCTTTTTGTCTGTACATACATTTATCCATCCTAGGATTCATCCTCTTCATCCTCAAAGCCTTATGGTATACACTTATCCATGTTCTTTGTCTTTCGCTCTCGCTTTTCCTTCTTATCGCATGGCACATCTGCTGTGCTGTTTCCTAGTTACCATTTTGTTCCATCAGAACGTTCTAATGCTGTGGACACTGCCCTGACAGTTCTTATTGTTTATGATGATTCTCTGCAGCATCTTCCTTTGTTGTCTTGTCTCACACCAGCCCTAAACTACACAGGATGTATATAAGGACTACAATTTAGCTTGGGGGATCCCCAGCTAAATCTGTGCAATTATACATAGTGTCTAGCATTCTTTGAGTGATTGGCCTGCAATCTCTCTTAGTATCCTTTTCATGGCAAAACATTGTTAGCTCTACATCAGTGAGCAACTTGTGAACATGGAGACTTCATACTGCTTTGCTTCATCGCTTGCATTACATTGTACCTTGTGTAACAAAAGATTTAGCTGTCCCCATCACTCTCCTATTTAGGAAGCGACTGCCCCCACCACCATTTCATCCCAGAGAACCAGAGAATCTCTGTTGCCCGAACGACAGCCTCCTTGTCATATAGCAGGATCTTCCAGAACAGCTGCTCCCCCTGCTGATCCCAGATATCGCCCAAACCTCCCACCTGTCAATAGGGGAGTTACCTACAAACCGATACAGCAACCATGTGCAGTACCAGCCCCAGCAGAATCATTCTTGAATATGGAATGCCTTGCCCATGTACTTCAACTTACCAGCCAGCCCCCACTGCCATCCCAATCCAGTGAAGGCAACAGCTCCGCCAGCCCATCCCCTTCACCCCCACCCATTTGCATTGACACCCCCCAACCTGCCAATATGCCCTCGGAACTTAAAGCTGGTCTCCCCAATGACTTCTCTGGATCCCCTGAGGAAGCCACTCACTGGATCAAGGCCATGAAGGCCTACTTCAACATCAATGCTGCCCTCTATTCTGATGACAGCACCAAGGTACTTACTACCTTGAATCATATGAGCAAAGGACGAGGAATTCAGTTCTCCGAGTCATGGTTGGACAAGATGTCCGACACTACTATTCCCCCTGCCGAGAAAACGTTTGATGCACTTGTCTTAGATTTCACCTCCACCTTCTTCCCATTTGACATCATCATGTCGGCTAGGGAACAGTTGGAATGACTTGAGCAAAAAGACATGAAGAGGATCAGAAGCAATGATGGCTTCCAACAGTACATCACCAACTTTGTCAACTTGGCTTCCAAGGCCAAAATCTCTGACGAAACGGAACTCTGTCACCTCTTCTCAAAAGGGATTAACCACCACATCAACCTTCTCATCTATGGGATGGAGAAGGTCCCTAACACCTTGAAAGAACACATTGAAAAAGCCAAGCAGTTCCATTCCCAGCTAGCAACTGCCCAAGGACTTAATCGCCCCTCCCCATCCTCCACCTACCACCCCCAGAAAGAAAGAGACCCCATGGCAATGGACATTGACTACGTCCAGTTGACCTCTACCAATAAAGCCCATCTGATCTGAGAGGGACAATGCTTCCAGTGTAAGTAAAAGGGCTGCAGATCATCAAACCATCATGCCGAAGCTGTGCCTTCCAGACCTCCCAAAAACCCCAGTCGCCCTGTACAAGTCAGAGCCACCGAAATGACCCCCCCCTCACCCACTAATCTGGTTAGAAACCTGGACAACTCCATTTTTGCCTATGTCAACTCCCTTAGAGCAAAGGGAGTATCTCATGATCTCATCCTAAGAAATCTTCGCATCTGCCATGATGATGATTACAAGGAAGAAGAGGAAGCTTCTGCCACTACTTCTACTTCGGGTTTTTAGCTTGGGAGGAAAAGAAGTCAACGATTTCTTCCTAGTATGTTACTCCCATGTACACTACCAATACAAACAAATCTTCTATGTGTTTACCCATCCATTTGCAATGTGGGAGCAAAGCCAAAGTTGACCTCCATGCTCTTATCGATAGCGGAGCTACAGGATATTTCATATCCTGGGAGCAAGTCTGCCACAATTGCCTCCCCCTCTCCCATTTCCCCAACCAATCATCGCTCACAACGTTGACAGAACTAAGAACTCCGATGGAACCATATGCTTTGTGACTACCCTCAAAGTATCCCTGCCTGAATCCACTCACCATAACCAGACGTTTTTTGTAACCAACCTAGGAAAGGAAAAAGCCATCCTAGGCCTGCCATGGTTGAAGCAAATCAACCCCACAATCAACTGGAAGACAGGACAATGCCATGTCCCAGAAGAACCAATATCACCCCTGCCACACTCCCATCTTGACCAATACCTGAATAAAATGACCCTCTCCACCTCCCTTGCCATGACGGCCGCAAAGGAGGAAACATTCCTTCCTGACACATACAAAGAGTTTGCTGATGTCTTTGCTGAACCCCCCCCTGGCAAACTACCCTCTTCTCAAGGAGAATGGGATTTTTGTATTAACCTGAATGATGACTTCACCCCAAAGATCGCTAAGATATATCCACTCAATCTGGAGGAACGAAAAGCCTGTGAGGAATTCACTCTAGAAAACATTAAAGCTGGAAAGATTCGTCAGTCAACCTCCCCCCAAGCCTCCCCCTTCTTCTTTGTAGCAAAGAAGGATGGCAAACTTCACCCCTGCCAGGACTACCGCTACCTTAACTCGCACACTGTCCAGAATGCTTACCCTCTCCCCCTCATTTCTGATCTCATTGATGGTTTCAAAAATGCCAGATACTTCACCAAGTTTGACATCCGATGGGGCTACAAGAATGTCCGCATCCATGAGGATGACATCTGGAAGACGGCTTGGGTAAACTCGGAAGGACTCTGGGAGTCACTAGTCATGTTTTTCGGTTTTGTCAATGCCCCATCTCACTTCCAAGCCCTCATAAAGCACATCTTCTGGGATATGATTGCAGAAGGGTGGTTGAAGATTTACATGGATGACTTAGGATTTGGAACTGATGACCTCCTCCTCCACCAAGAATGAACTCGGTGAGTTCTACAATGACTAAGAGAGGAGAAGATGTACCTCAAATTGTCCAAATGCTCCTTCAACCAGGACCACATGGAATACTTAGGGATGGTGGTTTGCCACAACTCGGTCCACCTTGATCCTATTAAACTCGATGCCATCTCCTCCTGGAAGCCCCCCTCCAATGTCAAAGGAGTATGATCATTCCTAGGTTTCTGCAACTTCTACCGACGCTTCATACCCAACTTTTCCACCATCGCTCACCCCCTCATCGATCTCACCAAATCCTCCTCCACCTGGAAATGGGATACTGACCAAGAAATCGCCTTTCATTCCCTCCAATCCACCTTCACTTCACAACCAATCCTCTCCATGCCTGACCTGAACAAGCCTTTCTCTATCATGACTGATGCTTACCTCATAGCCTCTGGAGGAATCTTACTCCAAACAGATGACAATGGCGACCTCCACCCCTGTGCCTACCTATCCCAAACCTTCTTCCAGGCAGAACAAAATTATGACATCTACAACAGGGAACTTCTGGCTGTTATCCATGCTCTTACAGCTTGGAAACACTACCTCCATGGTACTGGGCACCCAGTCACTGTCATTACCAACCACAAAAACCTCTCTTACTTTCGCCAACCCCAACACCTGAGTTGATGCCAGGCCAGATGGCTCCTTTTCTTACAGGACTTTGACTTACAGTTTAAACATGTCCCCGCCTCCCAAGTCACCCCAGCTGACACCCTATCATGATTTTCCTACCCCCCCACAGTCACCGACAACAAGAATGTCACACTCCTTTCTAATGCCCTTTTTATACACACCCTGGACACCTCTGTTGCCAACAAACTTGCCTCCTCCACCCCCTCTGATCCCTTCATCCTCACAGCCCTCCAACACATTGCCAACTCGGACACCCCTTTGGCCCGATCCCACCCATCTGACTGGTCCTACACTGACAACCAACTATATTATCATGGCCAACTCTACATCCCTGCTCCACTTCAACATGATCTTATGGCACACCTACACTCCTCACCGAGTTCCAGACATGGTGGCATTTTTCACACTCAGGCTTTAGTACAACGTGACTATTGGTGGCCAGGCCTTGCCTCCTTTGTCCACAAATATGTCCTGGGTTGCCCCACTTGTCAAGCCAACAAGGTCAACACTCATCTGACTGTCCCAGCACTGTCCCCTCTTCCCTCCTCTGCTATTTGCCCCTTCCAACAGATCTCCCTTGACCTTATCATAGACCTACCCCCTTCCGATGGCTTTGATTCTATTTTGGTTGTGGTTGACCATGGACTCTCGAAGGGGGGTATTTTTATCCCTTGTACCAAAACCATTGATGTGGCAGGCATTGCAGCACTCTTTTTCTGCCATATTTACCCTCAATTTGGACTCCATGACAGAGTCATCTCTGATAGAGGGCCCCAATTCGCATCTGCCTTTAGCCTAGAACTGGCTAGACTCCTCCAATACGATGTAGCCCTATCTTCTCCTTATCACCCTCAAACTGATGGCCAAACAGAACGTCTCAATCAGGAACTTGAAACATACCTCCATATCTATTGCCAAGGTTCTCCCACATCCTGGTCCCAATTCCTTCCTACGGCCGAATTTGCACATAACTCCTCACCCCATTCTTCCACCCACCAATTGCCATTCTACCTCATGATGGGATATGAACCCCACTCATACCCACTCCTGGGAAAAACCTTCCTTCCAGCCCTAGAACAACAAATGACTGCCCTAGACAAAGCAAGGAAAGAAGCCCTTGCTGCACATGAAAAAGCTTGCCTAATTATGAAGGACAGAGTACACTCCAAGTTCATCCCTTGGAAACAAGGAGACAGAGTCTGGCTAGAGGCCAGAAATCTCTGATTCTCTGGAGCACATCCTAAGCTCTTCCAATGATGCCATGGTCCCTTCCTCATAGAAAAAGTCATTTCTCCTCTTGCCTATCATCTGAAACTTCCCCCAACCTGGAAAATTCACCCTGTCTTCCATGCTTCTCTTCTTTCCTCTTTCAGAACTACTACCAAACATGGAACTCTGTTTCTGGAACCACCCCCAGAGAATATAGATGGAGATGAAGAGTATGAAATCAAAATGATCCTAGCTCATCGCAGATTGTGCCAAAGAAGACAATTTCTAGTCAGATGGAAAGGATATTCATCGGCTGAAGACACCTGGGAACATGAAGAAAATTTGGAACATTCTCAGGAACTTCTCAAAGCTTATAAGTCCAACCACCCCCTGGAATTCCCCCCATCACTTTCCTCCTCCAACTGACAACATGTCATCTCTGTCATCCTACATCTCTTCCCCATCTGCTTCCCCCAACTCCCACACCTCCCCCCTGCCCGCCAACTTGCCACTCCTCTCCATTCCTGAAGACTTCCCCATCCATCTCAACTGCCTGCCGGTTGACCAGTTTCGTATCATTTTAGCCACCATTTTAGAAAGCCCCACACTTACTTTTGCCCTGGAACAGTCCACTGTATTCCCAGGAACCACCCTTCTTCCCCCACTTGCTAATGTCTATCGATCCATTGCCCTCAGCTGGTTCCACCTTGCTAACTTCCCCCTTGCTAAACCATGCTCTCAGGCATATGATTCCCTGACGCAAGGGATGGTGGAATCCAGCAACCTCGTTTTAGACCTTTTAGCAGCCAAGGGACTTGGTATGCTGCTGGACTTCCTGCCCCCTAACCTCCTTTGCCCCCACATTTGCCCCATCCTTGAACTCCTCTCTGGCCCCAACCTCCGCTACTACCTTCACCCCCCTAGCTACCACAGAGACCCCATCCCTCATGGTACTTCCATCTCCTTAGCTGATCGCCTTTCCTCTCCACCCCTCCTCCCATCTGACATCCAGGAAGCCGAACAACAGCAGTTCTTTCAGGACAGGCGGCACTCATCTCCCTTTGCCAGCATTCACACCAACTGGAGGGGACTTCCTTATACCCAAACCATCCCCTCTTCCCCTTATGTTGACAACGAGACTGTGCCTCTCCCTGTTCGCCTGTCTTCACCTTCCCCCCTTGTTACAGGCCCCCCTGATAGGATGTGTTTTGTTTGTGGTGCCTTGGACCACTGGAGGATCTATTGCCCCCAATATTGATGCCCATACTGCAACAACCTATCTTCTGGTCATTCCCAAGCCTCCTGCCCCAATTGTCATTGTAACCACTGTGATCGCTTAGGCCACATTGTGGCCAGCTGTCCTTTTTGGGAGACGACCTCCCCCCTTGAAGCAAATATGCCGGTATCAGGAGAGGAGGATGCCTGGAATGAGAGGTATGATGGAGACTCAACCTCTGATTGGTTCGAACAGGATGGAGAACAGAGAGAGGAAGGGGACCAAAGGGTTGCCAGTGCACCCAGAAATTGAGGTTAGGCGTCGGAAATGGTACCTCCGCCTTAGTGAGGGGGTAATGTTACATTTTCTCCATCTATTCTTCTTCCCCTGGTTCCCTTTTCATCTGTACATACATTTATCCATCCTAGGGTTCATCCTCTTCATCCTCAAAGCCTTATGGTATATGCTTATCCATGTTCTTTGTCTTTCACTCTCGCTTTTCCTTCTTATTGCATGGCACATCTGCTGTGCTGTTTCCTAGTTACCATTTTGTTCCATCAGAATGTTCTAATGCTGTGGACACTGCCCCGACAGTTCTTATTGTTTATGATGATTCTCTGCAGCATCTTCCTTTGTTGTCTTGTCTCACACCAGCCCTAAACTACACAGGATGTATATAAGGACTATAATTTAGCTTGGGGGATCCCCAGCTAAATCTGTGCAATTATACATAGTGTCTAGCATTCTTTGAGTGATTGGCCTGCAATCTCTCTTAGTATCCTTTCTGTGGCAAAATGTCGTTAGCTCTACGTCAGTGAGCAACTTGTGAATGTGGAGACTTCGTACTGCTTTGCTTCATTGCTTGCATTACATCATACCTTGCATAACAGTAGCTGACTCCCATCAGAAGAACCCTAACACTCCATGGAAGCTTAACCTTATCAACGTTGATCGTTTCCATGGCCTTTTCTGGCCTTACAATGTATTTACTGTCTGTGATCCTATTTGGAATCATTTGGAATCCAATTCTTAGATGGGGGGTAATGTTACAATTTGCCCTATGGCCCATCACTTAGGCATAGTATCATGACAATGACTTAGACAATATTCTTTAAATGAGCACATGACTGTGAGACTTAGCACATGACTAGTTCACATGATGACCAGCTACAGAGGGATCCAAGCTGTCTGGTATTGTTATGATTTGCCCTATACGACAGTATCACACTCGATGGACTTAGCATATTTCTTTCTTTATAAGCACATGATCATGAGACTTAGCACATGACTAGTTCATGTGACGACCAGCTATGGAGGGATCTGAGCTGTCTGGTGTCAGGCACACATGTGGTAGGGGCTAGACCCTTATCTGCCTCATGTATTTAATTACTGCACCTCATGGTGCTTATCTTTGATCGCTGCACCACATTGCGCTATCTCTGCACCTCATGGTGCTCTAGACCACCTCATGCAGGCACAGTCTTCCACAAGATGTCACTATGATATCATTCTCTCTCACGCTATGACATACCTATGTAGATACGCACAGACCAGTAGTCAATAGCTACAAACATGTTGTATGGTATATATACTCCAATATGATGACCCAAGGACCTCAGTTAAGTCCTTGTGGCATTCCCCCTACTACTTGACTCTTTATAAGCCTGTGTGAGAGTAGCCTGAGCCATGCTACATATATGCTGGTAATAGGTTGCACTTCATAGGACTTAACTTCTTCTCTCACTCTACTCTCCATAGTTGAGAAGTACTTAACTTCTAAAACATAGCCGGACCTGAGGCTTATACAGGACCTTCATCTTCTTGGGCACCCCTTCATTTTAAGTAGCCACTCCCTATATGGGAGGATAGACTCTTAGCAACCTATTCACGGAGTAGTCTGTAGCCTTGAGAGGCTTTGAAGTGTTTAAACACTGTGGTGCACCCACTTTCACTTCTATTGCCAAAAGGCGAGTCCTTGTGAGGCTCATTTGTTCTAGTCGAACGTAGTACCATCATCAGCTGGTGCAAGAGTGGTCTTGTGCCCACCAATTGATTGATTATGAGAAGTCAGGAAGGCTATTGGCCTGATTCTCAAACAGTTGAGCATAACTAGCCCTCCCATTTCTTTAAAAAAAAACAAAGAATGCTCAGGGTTGCCCACCCTACCCAAACTCTCGACTGGGAAGCTGGTTAAATCTTGATATGAGTAAAGGTCGAACCGGAAAATGAACCAGAATACGAATTCAACCCAAATGACCAAGTAATGGTCAAAGTCGAGGAAGAAGAAATAGACCTCGCCCTCCTTGAACCACTCCCTCTCCCCGACGCCCAGGAATTCTTCCCTGCAGAGCATCAATACAAGTACACCCCCCCTGTGGTAAAGAAACAGGCAAGGTTTGACTTAGGACCCAAT
>JBBPKK010000918.1:0-14112 GCA_038089215.1 Tylopilus vinaceipallidus | reverse complement strand
TGGGAATGGGGGAACAAGCAAAAGACATTTTTTGACAAGATGAAAGAAGCATTCCCTTCAGTGCCAATCTTGGCATACCCTGACCATAACACGAGATTCCAATTGGAATGTGATGCCTCACTATTTGCAACAGGGGCAGTATTATCTATAGAAAAGGACAGGAAATGGCACCTGGTGGCCTACAGTTTCCATAAAATGACAAAAAAGCAATGTAATTATTCTGTTGCAGATCAAAAAATGCTGGCCATTATACACACTTTAGAAATCTGGTGGCATTATCTAGAAGGAGCTAAGCATGAGTTCAAGATCTGGACCAATTATGTGAATCTCCAATACTTTATGACCAGCCAAGACCTTAACTGACAGCAAGCATGTTGGGTGCAATGGTTATCAAGATTCAATTACATTCTTGTAAGGAAACCAGGAAGCAGCATGGGAAAAGCTAATGCCCTTTCAAAAAGGGAAGATCATGCCATGAGAATCGGAAATGACAACAAAGGGGTAACTGTCATCCCAGATACACAGATAAGGAGATCAGAGATTACCACTATCTCTATGGAGGAGGAGAAGATCCTTAAACGCATCTGGGATGCAACATTGCTGATGAAAGAAACAGAAATGAAAGGAGAAGCAAAAGAAGGCTTCCTTTACCACAATAATAAGATATTTGTGCCCAAAGGGGATATCCAATAGTGAATCATAATGTTATATCATGACTCAACCATGGAGTTGATCTCCTGATACTATACCTGGGAAGGGATGCACCCCCAGATAAAAAACTACTGTTTCTGATGTGAAAGATGCAATCAGATGAAGCCCACAAACCAGGCAGTGCCTGGGAAACTATTACCTTTGCCAGTCTCCAAGGAATCCTGGAAGGATATCTCTGCTGATTTTATTACAGATTTACCTGAATCAGATGGATATGATATGATCCTAGTGGTCATAGATAGATTCTCTAAAAAAGCATGCTTTATCCCTACCAATAAGACTATAACAAGTAAGGGGATGGCAAAGCTGTACAGAGACCATGTGTGGAAACATCACAGACTTCCCACAAGTATTGTATCAGACCAAGGACTGCAATTCACCTTGCAGGTCATGGCAGATTTATCATTGTCCCTTCATATCCACCTTAATTTAAGCACAGCTTTCCATCTGCAAACAGATGGACAAACAGAAAGAGTAAACAGAGAGTTACAGTAGTATCTGAGAGTATACTGTGCCAAAAAACAAGATCAATAGGCAGAATGGCTGAGTCTAGCCCAGTTTATGTACAACAACCATCAGTCTTCTTCTACAAAGAAATCTCCATTCCAAGTTACATGGTCATATGAGCCAAGAATGGGAATAGAACTGACAACAGTAAAAGTGCCTGCAGCATAGGAATTCCTAGATGGAATGAGGTTGACCCTGGATCATGTCTGAGAAAACCTTGAAAACAGACAAAAATTTATGAAAGCACAAGCTGATAAGAAAAGATCTGCAGCACCAGAATACAAAAGAGGAGATAAGGTGTGGCTGAGCACTGAGAACCTTAATCTCCAGGATACACAAATCAGCCAAAAGCTGACTGAGCAATGGCTCAGCCCATATAAGTTATTAGAAGCAGATAACAACCAGAATGTCATAAAACTACAGCTTCCATGTGGCACAAGAATTCACCTGGTTGTGAACATCTCCCACATTAAACCCTATAAGGAATGCCTTGATGGCCAACTGACATACAAGCCTGGGGCTGTAATGGTTATGAAGGATGGAACTTCGGAGTATGAGGTCAATTATGTTGTCACCTCCTGCATGAAAGGTCAACACCTTGAGTACTTGGTCCACTGGCATAGATACAGGGAAGAAGACAGGATGTGAGAACCAGCAGATCATCTCTGATCAGCAAAGGATGCAGTAGCCAATTTCCATTGGGCAAACTCAAACACACCTTGGAAACTTAACCTTATGGACATTGATCATTTCCATGGCCTTTTCCAGCCTTACAATATATTTACTGACTGTGATCCTATTTGGAATCATCTGGAATCCAATTTTTAGGTAGGGGGTAATGTTACAATTTGCCCTACAGCCCATCAGCTTAGACATAGTATCACATCAATGGACTTAGTATATTTTCTGTTACAAGCATGTAACTGTAAGACTTAGCACATGACTAGTTCATGTGATGACCAGCTATAGAGGGATCCAAGCTATCCAGTGTCAGGCAGGCATGTAGCAAGGGCTAGACCCTAATCAGCCTCATGTATTTAATTACTGCACCTCATGGTGCTCCAGACCACCTCATGCAGGCACAGTCTCCCATGAGACACCATATGTACTTCTTTCTCTCATAATACATCATGATATGTAGATACACATGGACCAATAGTCACAATATGCACAAACATGTAAGAACATATATAGTATGAATATGACAACCCAAGAATCTCAGTTAAGTCCTTGTGGTATTCCCCATACCTCTTAACTCTTTATAAGCCTGTGCAAGAGTAGCCTGAGCCATGCTATATGCTGGTAATAGGTTGTGCTTCAGCATCCACAACAACTCAATCTGCTGTGAAATCTTGTGCAACTCCTCCTGATTCAGCTGAATCTCAAGCTCTGCTTCAGTTTGCTTGCAGCAAGTGCTGCACATTGATTGTCAAGTTCCTGCTTCTGTAGCACAAATGTGTATCATAGTGCTTTGCTTGAAGGTATGCTGGCAGAGCCTTCCTCAGCCAGCATCTCACTCAGCCTGTCCAGATCCCCCAGCTTTGCCACAAAGGAAGAGTCCAACAAGGCCCTTTTTATGGAGGTAGCAGACTGATTGGCAGTATTCATGCTTGCTGATGATGCTGCTGAGCTGGAGGGGTGACCATAGGAAGAGTGCCTTGCAAATGAGCTTCACCCATCCTGTAATAGAGTCCTACCCTTTGCTTTGAAAGAAAATGGCATAGATCCTGTGGGGGATGGGAGAGCTTGTGATACTTCATGGGCTTTTGAGTGTTGGTGAAGATGATTGATATGTAGATAAATGGTTAGAGGGTAATTGGACATACTATGTATGTGAACTGGCACATCATCCCTCATAGTGAACTTGCCACCCTCTTTGCCAAGCTCACCAGGACACCTCCTTGAGCATCAACATCTTTCATATCAGCAGTACTGGGAGGCTCAAGTATGATATCATCTGCATCATCATTAAAATCATCTTGCATGGTGTTGTACTCTTTGTTTATGGCCACAGCATTATTGCTGATGCCTGATCTTGGCTGGATAACAGTGAGCAGGCTTTCTGCATGGTTGACTCCTGGCTTTGAAGAAATTAGCTTGCTATTGAATGAAGGAATGCCATTCCAGATGGCATCAAGTTCATGGTAATACAGAAACACATGAAGGACATCATCTACAACACTATTAGATAGAATGGAGAAGTTAAGGGAATAGCATATCCATGAGATTCTGTACTGATGGATCACCATCCTCAGCATCAGGTTGGATACCACTTCCTGTGCTCCTGAACCATGCACACTGTTCACAATATTTGGTTTTTAATCTGGAGAAACATAAGTGAGTGATAAAAGATGGAAACTAGATTACTTATGTGCTCAGGCAATTGATTACCAAAGTTACATATTTTGAGGAGTCCTCAGCAAATGCAACAGCATGCTCAGGGTCTTCAGCAAAAATGTGCCTTGCAATAACACTCAAAACCTCCTTCTTGTTCTTCCCAGATGGTTTGTCCTGAGGCACAAGCTTGGAAGAGCTGGAAGATGAACAACTATCATGAAATAAGATGTGTCAATCAGTGGGGCAAGAGGTGATCCAATTGATGAGGAGATCTGTATGTCTCTCATCCCACACAACATTTATTGTTGATGACTTCCTGGCAGCTGCTGAGGATGGTACTGAGGGGGAAGGCACAGGTGCATGGGGAGTCAGAGCAGCAGTCTTTGCACCTCAGCCTCATTGTTTCTTCTGAGGGGCAGGTATACCACCTCCCATGGTAGCTTGTGCTGAGTTGTTTTCCATGATCTTTTGAGCTGCTCGAGCCTTTGCAGCCACAAAAATAGGATCAACTGTCAGGGTGTGGAGCCTCACAGAACAACAAGCTGGCAAGTGGAGAGCAGGCATATTTTACAACTCTGCTAGGTGTGACATGGTGAAAAAACATGTGTTTCAAAGTGTCATAATAGCCCTGACATAACGCCATAATAGCCTATGTGAACACCACTAATAATTAAATATATTGTGTCGGTAACAGCCTGTCTCGGCTGTGCTGTAACGTCGGAGTGGGTGTGAATTCTGTGCCGAAAACTTGAAGGGTAGTTTACTGATGCACCGATGCCTCGACCTCAGCGACTATGCCATGAAACGGGAAACTATGCTCTGCTAGCAGTACCTTTGTTACGATCGTTCTCATTGACGCGTTGATCATGTATGCGCTCTATTGAATAGTATTACAGTCATATAAAGTCGTAATAAGCACTGTCGACCAAGCTTCTCTTCGGGTGTGGCAAAGCAAGCCTCTGCGTTGACCGAGACGGTGCATGACAATGAAACTATACACGTAGAGTTTTTCGGTATGTGACTTTCTACTAATTGCCACGTCGAATCGATTGAGCGCGTTGGGCGTCAACATCTCGGATCGGTTGGTGCTAGTATCCATGTCAAAGCATGCCAGGCACGACAACGGATGGCGTTCGGTAAACACGTTTTGTGCCAACACTTCAGTATTCGAATCTTGTCGCGTCCACCGCTTCGAGGAGATGGAGCCATCCAAGTACCTGACACAGCATGTTCTTGTCGTCCTCTTTGTCACAAAATCGATCCTATATTGTCCCTGAATAACGGCTTGAAAATGTCCTGGGCCAAATCGATATACAACCCATCGTTAATCGTCTAACCCTGCACCTCACATATGTCCACGTCACTCCACGTCCTGACGACACTAACACTCACATGGCCCCCTGTGGATCGGTTCACTCGACGAATATGCTCATGATTTGTGCTGGCGACGCCATCTCGTGATCATCGTCCAGTTCGCGCATCGTCGCCGTGAGCTGCTCGAATATCGGCACCGCAATCTGTTTTCACTTTATCAGCCATCCGTATCCACACGCAGTCACTGACGGGCACCTCACGCAATCGCTTCTGGCTCGCGCTCGATGAATAGCAGTACATGGGGAAAAAGTAGGTCAGGCACTGCTGGAGCTCTAGGTTCTCGGGCGTGTTGGGGGCCAGGTAGGCCACTACGAGGGCCTCCAGGACTTGTCGCGCATGATTACAACACCCAATATGATTGAGAGGAGCGGCGCACCCAGTTGTCCGATGCTAACGCGAGCTTGGCTAGTTCAACGCACAGAAGCGCCATTACCTTTTTCACCTCCTTCGCGGAGACTCGACAATCCGTTCGCTCTGAGGAGAAACATGCAGTCAAACAGCGATGTTGAGGTCAACGGGAAACACTCACCCGGACGCCCCCTTTATCCCCTCGTGTATCATCTGCAGCACACAGTTTGAGCACTCTGGGCGAGGATTGCACTTGCGGCAGGAAGAGCCGAAGCGGGTTGAGTGCCATCCGCTGCAAGAGCCCCTCCATCGGCTGCACACCTGTCAAGGCAGACGAGCCCCTCTTTGCGAGGCGCCAGCTCCTTGCACCTTTCAGAGTCGAGTTCTCTTCAAAAGTCTATATCATGTCTGAGCGCCGGTTCAAATCCTCAATGGGTCAACGTACCCCATTCATGCGCTCCAACATGCCGGTGCAGAAGAACAAACGCCGGAGGTCCAATGCGCCCGCTTGCGTTTGCTCCGCAGGACTAAACTGCTTGGGTTATTTCCCTCCTTTGATGCCTTGATAGCGCTCGGCGTCGCCTCGTCCTCCTTACCCTTGTCATCACTTTCGCTCTCGCCCACCTTTCTGAATTCTCTCGTCCCTTGCACCTGTCTTGCAGTTTGTGCACCACCTCGACGACAACCCGAATCAGATCCCGCCCGCTCGGTGACAACACGCTGAGCACGTCCAAGCCCCACACCACCAACCCCTTGGGCAAGCTTTCCCACTCAATCATATCCCTTATGGGCTGAAGCATCCTCTGACGCCCAATCTCGCCTGCAGAGTCAAGGTTCACTGCGAGCTTGTTGAGGAGCACGCCGTCGAGATGATTATCGCCTCCGCGTGGGCATCGATGTCCTCTTGGTACGTGTTGTACAGACCCTCGAGGAGCTTCCCGTAGAACGGGCCTGCGACGCAAACGACCTGGATGTGCCCGCTCTATGATCCGCGTTGATACGATTAAACAAGGCTTGGTGTCTGCTTGCTTGCGACTTGAACACCGCCAGCCTGTAAGACGCGTAAGCCCGGCATCATTACCTTCTTGCAGGGCCGCGATAAGACCGACGACACCGCGTTTTCTCATTCACTGGAATCTGCGCGGTTCGATAAGCTCACCTACTTACTACAGTCACTAGACTTGCTCATAATGCGTGAGTGCGTTCGGGGTCTTATGTAATAATTGGGATCTTCTCTTCTCCGAACACTTGAGGTTCGTCACGCAGCCACGGTGGGCTATTGCCCACCTCTCGCTTTTCGCATGGAAAACTGGCAATGGTGATCGAAAATCACGACAAGAATTACTTCAACTTTCCGAATGATGGCACGCCGGCGGCCGACATCCTCAGGCTGGTGACACTGATGATTTTTCTGTCCATGTGGTCCACAGGCGCCGGACGCTAGTGAACTTGGGTCTGATTTTTTGCGGTATTGATTCAACCCGGAGGCTGACGTCATGACATCATGATTAGAATTCCAACCGACATTGCAACTCACGGCCATCATGAACGAGTGCTGCCAGCGTCGTGCAGGCTGGATTATCAGTAGGTGGACTTTAGTGCGCTCAGCTCCTGAACTAACTCGGCGAGTTAGTCGCGAACGCCATGTGATGTTCTCGTTTGAATGAATTTGCGGAACACCCAAGGCAACATGGTCCGAATACTATGCTTTGTGTTTGAACTGGTCTGACGTCATACCAATCCGGTTGCCTTGCTCCTCGGCATATAAAACCATTCAGAAATGGTTGACCTCCGTGTTCTTCTCTCACACCTCCCGTATTTCCTCTCATTTGCTGCATGACCGCATCTGCCTCGTTCATGCGCTCGCCCCGCTCAATAGGCGAAACTTCCTATCAGAACATTTCACCCCGTCTTCCTTCCCCTCTGAATCCCTCTCCAAGTTCCTATCCGCCACCTCTCTCATCTGGACATATTCTCCGCGGCTCGCCCCACTCACTCGTTAGTGAGATGTCCGACACCCTCTCCCCACTTAGAGAGCGCCTTGACTTGGGACTGTCCTCTTCCCCTTGGCCATTACCTGGAATTCCTCGTCCTCGCGCTTCTTCCTTGTCTCGCTCTCCGCTCTCGGATACATCTCCCGAACGATCCCCCGTACTGAGCTCTATTCTACCCCAGCCGTATGGTGCATATGCCTTCCATCCCGCCCCAAACAGTGGTTCAGTTGTGCAGGGAGTACCCTTTCCCGGTTCTCGTTGTTCGTCTCCCTTCTCTGGTGTATCACAATCTCCGATTTCGAGGAGCCCTCGCCCCCTCTCACCCTCAAGCAGTGCAAAGCAAAACTCTCCCGTATCAATCCATGATGTATGTTGCATTCTCTCCTATATTTCATTATCCATCAGTTCGACGCCAACCCATTTTCAGTTCCAAACCCGTTCCCTCCTTTCTCTGCCCCACGTCACCCAGTCTCATCTACGTCACTCCCAAGGCTCGCCTGTTCAAGTCGCATCCTCGCCTTCTGCCCGCTATCCGCGTACCCAGTCACTTATTCAGCAATCCTTTGAGGATCCATATTGCGCGCAGGTTGCTTCGTCTACTCCAAGTAATCCGCGCAGTAGACCTGTCTCTCTGAGTGCCGAATCGCGTCCGTACCCCGGTAGCCCCGTGCCTGTCGGCTATTCACTGGTCCAGGGTACCTCTATGCACGTTAGAGGTGATCCGACTCCCCTGAACGAGGCGTCAACTCGCTGGTGGGGTGGACGAAGTGGTTGGGCTGACGATTGGGACAATATTACGCAGGAACCTCAGGGCGTATGTGAACCCTGCGTTTCTCACTTGGGTGCAAACCCCCTCCTTGGCAGCACGATGGGAACCGGATGCGTCCATCCTGTACATAACCATCCTCTGACATTCCAGGAGCCCTTTGGACGTGGTGTAGCTGGCCCTGGCGCTTTCTCGGATGAGGAGATTCATGCGTCGTTTAATGATGTCGAGGCTGAGGCAGCTGAGTTTGCAGGTGCATCGACACCGGGTCATTTTCGTGTGTCTATGGGTGTCAACTCTTGTTGTCAAACAGAGGATATTCCCCCCTCTCGTGCTCTGCCAGTGCCCGTGTCCCTTGAGAGTACTGGATCGAGGATGTGGAGCGATGGTGTCGGGTATGGTGAGGTGAAAGTCGGACCGCCGCCTGTCGATGGGGTCCTGGTTAACCAAAGAACGCCGGACAAGACTCATCGCCCCTCGTCTCATTTCCACTCGCGAGGAAGTGCAGGCGGGCTCATGCCCGAGGCTGACGGCACAGTGAGCGGATGATCTTTTTTTTTGTGACTTCAGTGGTTGACTCGGGGTAGAAGGCCGCCCAAGGATATGAACACGAACATGTTCGCGCGCGCGGTCGTCGCTTTAGCGATGCATCGACCCATTCGTCATCATCGTACCTGTCGTGCAAGTCTGTTCCACCGCAGTCGCAGTC
The DNA here is from genome assembly GCA_038089215.1 of Tylopilus vinaceipallidus. Classification (NCBI taxonomy): domain Eukaryota; kingdom Fungi; phylum Basidiomycota; class Agaricomycetes; order Boletales; family Boletaceae; genus Tylopilus; species Tylopilus vinaceipallidus. Next base: position 5,366 of record JBBPKK010000918.1, on the reverse strand, counting down.
ACAGGCGTTTTCGGTGTCTTCGTCACAATCACACACAAGCCCGTGTCCTTCTTTGTATTCGCTTGGAATTGGAATCGAGGAAGCGGAACGCGAGGAACTCCGTTCAAGGACGATTTGGCGGCGGAGGCACTCGGGGAGCACTATCAAACAGCAAAGCAAGGACTTGAGTAATGATAATCACGGTGACGATCCAGAGAATATTCACTCTTCCCATTTCACGCGTGTTCATAGTCCGCACGGTCTATACAGCGGGAAGAGCAAGGATAGCAATTCGAAACAGTTCACGCACAAGGACACGGTGAAGCACGGATCGATGTTTTTCCGAGTCGGTTCGAAGCACGAAGATGTGTCGCAAGAAGAGGCGCAGCGAGAAGGGTACCACAGGGCCGAGAAGGTGGGACATTCCACATTCCGTCTCATCAGTCATTGAGAGGCGAACCTTGGACATAGTATGTTTCGTTGGCCATCATGTCCATCTTGCCTGCCGCGACCATCACGAAGCTGTCGCCTGTTGGCGGGGCCCTTATCAAGGCGAGAGAGTCTGGTACGCGCTCATGCCAGCTTGCCAGGGTGATCTTTTGCTGAATTTGCGCCAGTCAAGTTTGTAGGGCATGAGCTCGCGCCCGTCGTTAAAGATACGCTTGCAGTGTCGAGTGAGGTCCTCTCGCTTGCCCCCCTTCCTGGTCTCGAAGAGGCAGCTAAAGCTTTACTGCTCGTTTGGAACGCATGTCAAAAAGTGGACGTGAGTGTCCCGTTGATTTTTTTTTTTCCCGCGTACATTCTCCTGCTGATCTTTTGTTGCAATAGACGAACCGTCTTTCATGTTTGCGTCTTGCCGAGCGCTGTGCGACGTTGCTATACTCTGTTCGATGTGACATGGACGAAACAGGGATAGAAACCATGCTTGCTCTCTCCGAGCCCGTCGAGCGGCTGTGTGGTGCGCTTGGCCAAGTTCGTCGAGGTAGACTGGCGTTGTTCATTCGTTATCGACTAACATTGCTTTCAGATCCGCACCTTTCTCGAGACACAACTCCACCGGCCATTTCTGAAACGGTATGTGAGAAGAGAAGAAATTGCGAGGGAGCTTGAGGCATGTAACGAGGCGATTACGGATGCCGCCTCGAGGTTTGGGGTGAGCCACTTTCACCCATCTCTTGCTGTGACGCACCTTATTCATTCGGCATCGGCAGATTTCTGTTCAGATTCGCACATTTCAGGAGTCGAAACGATTTGCACAAGAGGCGCATGCGCTGCTGCTGTTCGACCAGCAGATGATGCAAAGGCATTATGCGATGATGTGCGGGCAATCGGTGCAGTCGTGGCGACAAGAGGTGGCGGTAGGGTTTTCGAACGAGCATTCCTTGGGTCCCTCGACCGATGAAATACCGATGAATGGTACTGCCCGCGAAGACAGTCATGGAAATGGCGGCTGTTTGACACCCCCGCCTGCGTATGGACCCCCATCCCAACTCCCGCAAATGATGCCTCCCTGGTCTGGACATAAATCTCTGCAGAACACGCCAGCGTCGTCTGTACTGTCGACTGGGTACCCCTCTGACGTGACGAATCTCGCTACTTCTCTGCCTCCCACGCCTACGCCAACTAGATCTACATTTGCCGTGGTGGAGACTAAGACGGGGACGATGATGAGCGAGCATCCGGCATCGCCCATGAGCTCGCTCGTGCAGATGCATTCAGCCCAAGACTCTGTGGATGCAGCTGGGGACGAAGCAGCCCTGCGAGGTCGGTTGGCGAGTGCTCTAGATGCACGCAGCGACGTGGAGATGGTGCGTTGTTTGCAGGTTGCGCGGAGGGAGATACCCGAGGCTGCCGAGGCACTCCGACGGATGTTGTGTGCGGGCCCGGAAGCCACAAAGGTGGAAGAGAGTAAGTTGGAAGGCCAGGCTGATAACGACATGCCGGATACGGAGTTTCATAAGATATTCATGCAGAACGGCATTGAAGCGATGACGAGGCTGGCGAATACTGTCGCGACGCAGGCAAGAGATATGCGTGGAGAGATGAAAGAAGACGGAGGCGCTGGTTTAGTGAGTACAGCCGAGCTGCCAAGCTGGGCGATTACGAGGTACGTGAATGTTGACGTCTGCTTGCGCTGCAGCTGAGACAGACTGAAACGTTTGTCGAACAGATACGAGGTGACCCGCAAGCACAAGATAGGTGTCGGGTCTTTTTCAGACGTGTACGTCGGAAATTGGCGGAATCGTGCCGTCGTCGTCAAGGTGTTGGCGCACAGTGTGTCTCGGGAGGCGTTTGTGCGCCATGTTGAACTGTGGCACATGCTAGACCATCCGAACGTTTTGCCACTGTATGGCGCAAGTAGCGCGCTGGGGGAAGAGCCATGGTTCTTCGTAAGCAAGTTTTGCGACGGAGGCGATCTCGTCACATTACTCAAGTTCTCGAGAAAGGCGGGGGGGATAGGAAATGATGCAACACGCCGTACGGATCTGCTGAGGTATATGCATGAAATCGCGAAAGGGATGGCGTATCTGCATAGATGTGAAGTAATGCACGGGGATCTCAGGGTGTGTTGTTCACACTCCACACTGGTTGTCCGAGTCGGGGCTGACCACAGTCGACAGGCTGCGAACGTGCTGATTGACGGGAAGGGACAGTGCGTTTTATCTAATTTTGCTCAGCGTGAGATCAAATCGGAAGCACACCGGGCTTGCGGGGAGCCCGAGCATTGTGAGTCAATGATTGCCAGGTCTAGCACGGTTACTCACGTCGTTTCAGGTCCGTCCCAATGGAAAGCACCAGAGATTCTCGTGGGCGACGATCAAGTGACGAAGGCTACGGATGTCTATGCGTTTGCTATGTGCTGTGTTGAGATACTTGGCGTGGGCGATCTCCCCTGGCCAACGTTGCATGACAGAGCCATCCATGACCTCGTGTTACGTGCGTACCGGATTTGTTTTTGGCCACGAGGATCTTAGATAGCCCCCTGTAGACAAGAACGAGCGCCCATCAATTCCGTTGCTCGCCGGGAATGTTGAAGCTGCCAACTCAATTGCAGATCTGGTGCGTTTGTGCTGGGTTCGCGAACCCGATGGTCGGCCGGCGTTTGCGAAGATCGCTACCTCGCTGAAAGAAATGTTGAAAGTGCATGGCCACGTTGACACTCATCCTTCAACTCCATTGATCAACGTCGGGTTGGCACTCGCTCCGTCGACAGGGTCTTCACCTGCAGACGAGCAGTATGAAACCGCTTCTGAGAGCATGACGACGCAAGCGGGGGAAGAGGACGTGAGTGACCTGGTAGACATTCCGTTGACAAGTCCCGTCCCGGCTTCGCTGGATGACGACACTGTGGATTTGAGGGTTCGTACCAATGCGGGCGGCGACGCAGGGTTTGTGAAAGTGTCTGCGCAAATGACGGCGGTTGTCCTTGAGCCCCTAGTTCACCAAATGCATACGTCCTCTCCGACAAACGAATTGGGCGTAGAAACAAGAAACGAAGCCAACTACCGTCTGATTATGGGTTCAAACCACTCATTTCACAGTTCACGTGAGCTTTCTCCTTAAACTTTTGCATGGGATACAAACGGCTTTCAGTGACGCTCCCTCTGTGGTCCCCGACGCACGTCGAAATTGGAGCAGTAGGATATCTCTCCAAGCCCAGGGGAGAGTTTATTACACTGCTCAACGCGATCGACCCTCTCCAGAGTAGCGAGGAGCGACTGCGTCGCTTGCCATCCATGTATGGCTATGGCAAATTTGAAATACAGAAACGGGAAGACGGAAAGCGGAGTGTGGCGCAACGCGGTTTCGACGCTATTTCGGGGTTTCTGGCATTCAAGGCGCGGAACGATCGAGTCCATCCGTACGTAGTCGAGTCTCGGACTCAAGTTGATGTTAACCAGGCTTTAGGGAACGAATCGTGCGGCAGTATGCGTTCCCTCTTGTAGAAGGGATACCAGCGGCATATTTGTGTGTGGAAAAGACGGTGCACTGGTGCATGGATCATCTGGAGGTGCCCATGACGTGGTTTAAACAGCACGCAGAACTCATTTTGGCTGTGCATGCACCAGGCCATGCAATTCAGAAGGAAGATTTGATCCTGGGTGAGTGCCACGTCACGGGGGTTGTCGATTTTCCATTTTCATTTGCAGTGACCGGGACGCTGGATGCGCCAGACTGGGCGATCTTTGTTTCGGAAGATCATTCCCATGGTCGTGCCCAATTCAATGTCTTTGCAGGTCGGGAAAAGGGTGAATCGTGGGGTATGTATACGATGGAGCGCGCATTCAAAAGTGGGAACTCTGGAACGGCGCGATGGTTGGACGTGGACGAGGGTATGTTTGCAAGTAAGGTGTCGTGCGCAACTGGTGGCCACGACGTGGTCGGTGATACAGTCCTGTTGGCAGGGATGCGGTTTGAGCGTGGAATGGAGACCCCAACGGCGATGTCGTTGTAGGATTTGTGTTATCTTGTCGATTTGTATTGGCGTTATCCGAGGTCACGTGTTGTACATCACGTGCACACGCCATCGACGTAGTAATGCTGGGCATGTGCTGCGTGGACTCCAGCCCGTCCATCGATGCCTTTGGCGACTCTGACAAGCTGGTCGCCCATTGTTGATGTCCCCTCCCTCGTTCGCACATCAGACCCGCTGGAAACACCCCATTTCTATACACAAGAACTCGCTCTCACCCTGCGTCTCATTGGTTATTGCTGAACCCCAGCAGATACGTTCCCCATCTGCCGCAGTCGACAGTCTGCCCAAACTTCTGCGCAGAGTCATGCCCACTGATCCCTCTCAGTCCAGTACTTTCCCACTCGCAGGCGAAGACCACAGACCATCATCCTGCGCTAGGGGGTACTCCTCGCCACCTGTCAATGCTGTCCAGGAGCCCGATCACCCAGTGCTAGGTACAGTCCTGGCCTTGTCTTTCTTTAGATATCCCCCTTAATGGATTCATCACAATCAGATTCCACTCCAGCCACGTCGCCTACTCACGACCAAGTCCCTCAGGCTGTAATTCCTCATGCTAACAGTGATCCCTCACTCCCCCCTGACTTCTCAAGCACTCCGGAGACCAGCCCGCAGGATCCCGCTCCGTCAGCCTCCTCGTCTAACACACGTTCATGGTTTCATGTATTCTCATGGTCTGCCGACAAGAAGTTTTCTGGCGGAGTAGCAAACGTTGAAATTAGTTCTGCACCGGATTCTGTTCCCAATAGTGCAGAGCCATCAGAAGACAGTGCCATGGCCGATTGTCCTGCAACCGTTAATCGACCAGACTCAACAGAGGCAGTTGGAAATTTTGGACCTGGTAACAACCTCCAATCTCCACCGAAAGACACCCCGTCGGGAACGCCAGATGCCGCCCATGCCACCCCTATCT
>JBBPKK010000917.1:0-14121 GCA_038089215.1 Tylopilus vinaceipallidus | reverse complement strand
GCACCATGGCACTAGCCATGCGTGTGCTGGCGTCGTCACTGTCGTCGTCTTCACCCTGGCAACCCCCCGGGCCATAGCATTGGCCACGCATGTGCGGGTGAGATCATCATACCATCATTGTCCTCACTGTGGTGACGTTGTCCATGCAGCGTGGAGTCAGTATGAACACTACCATAGAGTACATCCTGATATTGTGTATCAGCACACATGCATATGCAATATGCACAGCCTCAACTCTCCTCATATCATGCAGTTCAGCATTACACTGATGGGTACCATGTGAATCTTCACCCAAAGCAGTTGAAGGGCTTGTAAAAACATGGCGGACAACCTACGACAATTAATAGATGTGTGTGAAAGCAGCAAGCATACAATACATACTCATTCTAGTAGGTATCCATGGAAAAGGCCATTGAATATGTTTTTGCCATCAAAATCCTTGGCTGGAGGATCTCCTGCCTGAAAGAATGTCAGAAAGATTTTGGAAAACATCTTAATCTTGCCATTCATCAACTTATGATGACCACTGTTGAGCAGGATTTACTAGTTAGTTTCTGATTTATCAATTAGTTGCTTGCCTTGTGGGATCTTCATCATATTCTGATAGTGGATTGATAGGACATAGGAAGTGGGCAAGGACAGGGTGGTTTGCACCCATGTTAGAGCATGAACTGTTGCCAGTATAAACAGGTGGTGTGAGCATGGCAACTGCTGGATTTGGGGCTGTGTAGTGACCTATCTTGTCTTTCAAGTATGCTGTGTCATCTGAGCAAGTCATAGAGATAGCTTTGTTCATCTGTAACCATTGTTTATTGATTACAAGACACATATATGCACATATACACACCATGGAGACCACCCTACATAGCTCATTGTCTTTTGTTTGACCATTGATGAGATGTTTGAGGTGTGGAGCCAACCATGTTAACAGTTGATAGGCTCATCTGTGATGTTCCAGAGTATTGGGCACCCTTCAAGATTGTAAATTGTATGACTTACATTTCTCTAAGTAACTGCTTCCTTGCCTCACTATCCATCTTTTCTTCTTCTAGATCTCCTCACTTGTAAGCTTCATCATCTGCAATATGGAGAGCAGTTCAATGACTTTACTGGCCTTGCAGAACATGTCAATGCATCATATCACTGTCTGCACTGCAGCCTTGTAGTCCCCATCAGATTGATCAGACCTTCTAGCCTTGGACTTTCTTCCTGGGCCTGGCTTTGACCTTTCCAAGTCAGATTCAGAGTCGGATGGAACATCTGACTTTGCTTTGCTGGATCACTTCCTTCATGGTGTGTTGTAGTTGTGCAACTAAAAAGACTCATATAGTCACTTTGGGCACTTCTGCTTCTTCCTTTTTACTTGGTTCCCCACCACTGACCCATTGAACAGGCTGGTTGCACAGCAGGCAAGCCTAGTGGCTACTCACCAATTGGTGTGCTGCAGTTATGCTGCTATGATGGTGGTTGTAGGAAGACAAGAGTCTATTTGAACTCAGATAACTGCGTTCAAATCTATATACCATACAAGATATCACACGACTAGGTTATCACTCCTTGCATTAGTTGGTAATAGTAAGCTACCTACTGGAGTGGAGGTTGTGTTCCATCATTTGTAGTAATGTACTAGCATCCATTCAACACTTCCCCATGTCTTGCTACCAGTATGGTGCAAGAACATAAATATAGCGTGAATTTAATTGGCCTGAGGGGCATCATAGAAGGAAGCCTGAGTTGGGTCTTGAACTTCTCATGTTTGATATGGCCTAAGTTCTTTGTAAATATATCAGCTGGATTTTTGAAGCCTTCAACAAAGGAGAGCTCAATGAGCTTGTCACAGACAAAATCATGGATGGCATGCCAGCAAATGTTAATGTGCTCAGAGTGTTTTTTTTTTACAGGGTTTGATGCCATAAATATGGAACCCTGGTTGTCTCCACAGAGTGGTATCAGTTTTAGACTATAACCAAGCTGTAGTGCTTATGGATCCACCACCAGCATATAGCATGGCTTAGGTCACTGGCATACAATTAGCTGTCAAAGGGAATGGTTGTAGATGGGTTCCACTGATGATGGAGGGATAACCACAAGAATTTGATTAGTTCTTGGTGGGCTGCATTCAGCCTTATATATATACATCATGTTTGTACCTATTGACTGCATAGTCCGTGCATGTAAGGTACAGTTGTAGATAACAGTGTGTTGCCCACAGAGAAACCCATACCCACACCATTTTCTAATTAGAATGTCCTGAGTGCCATGGTCCATAATATGCTAATTAGTTATCTGGACAAGGTCTCATCATAAATTTGCAGTGACCCTGATGTTTACATGCTGCCCACTCTGAGATCTCACTTCTAGAGTCAAAATCGTCATTATGTCCACACATGCATCACAATACCTCCAAGCTTCAACAATCCAGCAAAATTACATCCACAGGTCACATACATTCATATGTCTAGTCTGGTGTTGGGGTCAAGTGGTTGGCCTACCCTTTTCCTATGTCAGCTGTGGTGTTCACACAGCTCACTAGTATATTGAGTAAAATGCACACATCAAGGCATTTCCAAGACACCATCAATGACAGCAACCACATGAAATCAGCATATGGTTACTCCATAGATAAGGTGGGAACCATTCCTGGTCTCTCACTATATGAGCACTAATGAGGGGATTCTATATGTCTATATCATAGATAAGATCATCTAGACTTCTGTCATTATCATGATGTCATTGTGACATCATAGGGCCTCCTTATGGCCTGGACTGTTGTCCTTACATAATGGTCTTCTAGACTGTGTTGTGCACCATTGTGCTTACATACTTAGCTAAGCCCTTGGCTAAGCTTTTATCCTTACCCATATCTTAGGGTTACACTAAGCTGTTGGCCGTGTACCATTACACAAGCTCCTCAAACAGAGAGTAAAGCCATATGAGTTGCTTGAAGCAATCAGACAGCAACACATATTCAGCTTCTGTAGAGCTAATTGCTACTCACTCTTGCTGGGTGGATTTCCAGCTAAAAGTGCAGTTGGCCAGTTTAACAAACCAACCACTCTGTGATCTCCTGGTGTTTGGGTCTGAGGCCCAATCTGAATCAGCATAACCAATGAATCCCACTTTAGAGGCACCATCAAAAACAAGTGCATAATGGCAAGTTCCAGCTAGACACCAGCAAATATGCAACACTTTATCTAGGTGCTCTTTGGTGGGATTGGCAGATTGCTTGGACATTGCTGTCACAGCATATGTGATCTCCGGTCTGGTACCTAGGGTAATGTACAGTAGTGACCCTATCACCATTTGATATGTGGATTGCAACTCATGGTCTATAGGACCTTTGTGAGAGATGGGGTAATAACCCTGGGACAAAGGTGTGGGTGCGGATCTGGCATTGGTCATTCCACAGTGCTCTAATACTTTTTAAAGATAGGAGCATTGATCAATTAAGATCACTCAACCATTTCTTTGAATGCACATATGTAGAAATTCCTTGGCTATGCCAAGATCTCTGCATTCCCATTTCACAAAGAGACCTTTGATCTCATCAACAATGGCCTTGGTAGGACCACAAAAGAGGGCATCATTAACATAGACAATGGTTACCACTATATTGGTGTCTTTTTTCTGGTAAAGGAAGATACCAGCATTGGACTTTAGACATTTGAAACTGAGATCATGCATTGACTCATTTAGAGTCTTCCACCAGGTGAGTCTGGCTTGTTTAAGGCCATATAGGGCACACAATCAGTGAAGAACTTTGTTCTCTTGCCCTGGAATTTTAAAGCCTTCAGGTTGGCACATGTAGGTCTCCTCTTTAAGTTTCCCATAAAGATATGCACTTTGAACATTGAGTGCCTCGATGTGCCAGTTCTCAAGGAAGGCAAGTGCCAACATAAGTTGGACTGTCTCAAACCTAACCACAGGAGAGGATATTTGGTTGAAATCAACTCCCTCAACCTGGAAGAAACCCTTGGCAACTAGATGTGCACATTTGCAGCCATCTGGTTTAATGTCAAAGACCCAGTGGTTGTCTATGACCTTCTGCCCTTTAGGTGGGTCCACAAGCTGGAAAACTTTGCACTCTTGGAGCATGTCAAGCTCACAGTAACAAGCAGCTTTCCACTCTTCTTGTTCTGCAGGGGGTACTGACTTAATGTCCCTATATGTCCACTCACAGTGAGGTTTAGACACTGCAGTGTCTAACTGGTGTGGTATTGCCTTGGACATCAAATATGCCATGAAATCAGCTCCCCCTTCCCAACAAAGTCAGTCAATGTCTGATTTGGACAGAGTCAGAGATGGAGGGGTAGGAGCAGAAGGAGCATTGGGGGTGTTAGAAAGACTTCTGGACATATTGGCACTAGGAGCTGGATGAGATGAGGGTCCAGGGTTACCAAAGATGTCATGCATCCTTCCCAATCAGATATCCTGCTCCTGATCCATCTGTTACATTTCTTCCACCTTTGGTTCTTCCCTTCCATCCCTATATGCCTTCTCTTTCATCTATACTTCTTTGGAACACTGTGTTATGCCCTCTGGACCCTGTGGGTCACATTCATTTCTGTCCTATGTATCCTTTTTCATTTATTCTTTCTTATCACTTGGGCTGTCACCCCAAGCTCACTTATGCCCTTCTAATAGAATCTTCCACACTGTGGACTCTGCCCTGACGGTATCTTTTTTCTTTCCAATGCTTCTCCACAATGTTCCCTTTACAGCTGTTCTATGCTTGCCCTAAAGTATCTACTACATGTATAAATACCTTTGATTTAGCTGGAATCATTCCCCAGCTAAATCTGTGCAATTTAATGTAGTGTCTTAGCATTCTTTGAGTGATTTGGCCCACAAACACTCTTAGTATTCCTTCTGAGGCAAATGTCATTAGCTCTACATTAATAAGCAACTTGTGAATATAAAGACGTCATGTTGCTTCACTTAAATGCTTGCACTATGCCATACCTTGCATAACAAAAGATTTAGCTCACCCCATTGCTCTCCTGTCTAGGAAGTGACTGCCCCCCCACCACCACCATTTCATCCCAGAGAAATAGAAAATCCCCATTGCCAGAATGATGGCCTCCTTGGCATATTACTGGACCATCTAGAGCAGCATCCCCTGCTGACCCCAGATATTACCCTAGCCTCCCACCTATTGATAGGGGAGTACCATATGAACCAGTCCAGCAACTGAGAGTGGTACCAGCCCCTTCGGAATCATCTTTATCCACAGAATAATTAGCCTGGGTGCTTCAGCTCACCAACCAGCTCCCACCACTGTTGCCCTCCAGTGAAGGCAGTAGCTCCCCTATCCCATCCCCTTCACCCATCTGCATCAGCACCCCCAAATCTGCTGATATGCCCTCTGAACTTAAGGTGGGTCTCTCTGATGACTTTTTAGGATCCCCCAAGGAAGCCACTCATTGGATCAAGGCCATGAAGGCCTACTTTACCATTAACACTGCCCTTTATCCTGATAACAGCATGAAGGTTCTTATGACCTTGAATTGCATGAGCAAAGGATGAGGAGTTGCTTTTTCAGAGTCATGGTTGGACAAGATGTCTGACACCACCATTTCCCTCACTGAAAAGACATTTGACAAGCTGGTTGATGACTTTACATTCATATTCTTCCCCTTTGGCATTGTCAACACCACTAGAACACAGCTAGAAAGGCTCTGGCAGACCAGGATTGGAAGTAATGATGGCTTCCAATGATTCATCACAGACTTTGTCAACTTGGCCTCTAAGGCCAAATTTACAGATGAAACCAAACTTTGCCACCTTTTTGGCAAAGGGATCAACAAAGACTTTCACATTAAGGTCTACTCTATGGAAAAAATACTGACCACCCTAAGAGGATGGACCAAAAAGGTTAAGCTGTTCCACTCCCAGATGGTGACAGCCTATGGACTTTGAACTGCTACCTTCCCCCCACTGTGCTGCCAGGAAAGAGATTCCATGGCAATGGACATTGACTTCATTCAACTTATCCCCATAGACAAAGCCTGTTTGTGAAGCACAACCTATTACCAGCATATAGCATGGCTCAGGCTACTCTCACACAGGCTTATAAAGAGTCAAGTAGTAGGGGGATAGCCACAAGGACTTAACTGAGGTCCTTGGGTCATCATATTCAAGTATATATACCATACAGCATGTTTGTAGCTATTGACTACTGGTCTGTGCATATCTACAACACGTTGCCTTATCTATGACATATTGTGAGAGAAAGAAGTACATATGATGTATCATGTGAGTTGTGCCTAGCATGAGGCGGTCTAGAGTGCCACGAGGCACAGTGATCAAAGATAAGCTCCCTCGTGGAGCAGTGATTAAATGCATGAGGCAGATAAGGGTCTAGCCCCTACCACATGCATGCCTGACACTGGACAGCTTGGATCCCTCTGTAGCCGGTTGTCATGTGAACTAGTCATGTGCTAAGTCTCATGATCATGTGCTCTTAAAGAAAGAAAATATGTCTAAGTTCGAGTGGGATCTATGGCAGCTTAGGGCAGTTCGTAACAGTTTGATCCAAGAAGGACACTGCTTCCAGTGTAAGCAGAAATGCTGCAGAGCTGCTAATCATAGGAATGAAGCTGCACTATCTAGACTTCCTAGAAACCCCAATTGTCCAGCTCAAGTATGAGCCACAGAAACAATGCCTGCCCCATGCCTGCCCACTACCACCTGTAACCCAGAGAACACCATTCACACTTACATTGCCTCCCTCAGAGCAAAAGGAATCCTCCACAAACTCATTCTAAGGAACCTTCACATCTGCCATGACAAAGAATACAAAGAGGAAGAGCCAGCTGCTTCTCCCTCAGGTTTTTAGATAGGGAAGAAAAGAAGTTGATGATTTCTTTCCAGTATGTTGCCCCCATGTATACTACCAATTGAAATGAGTCATTCATGTGTCTCACTGTATCTTTGCAATGTGGAGGCAAACCAAAAGTCAACATGCCTGTCCTAATTGATAGTGGAGCAACTGGATGTTTTCTATCTTGGGAACAAGTCTGCCATCATCACATCTCCATTACCCACCTTGTCAATCCTATTATCACCCATAATGTTGATGGAACAAAAAACTCTGATGGAACCATTCATTTTGTGTCAACCCTGAAAGTCACCCTTCCTGGACACACCACTTGCCATACCCAGACATTCTTTATCACTAACCTAGGAAAAGAAATAGCAATCTTGGGTTTTCCCTGGTTAAAATGGATCAACCCCTCCATTGACTGGAGCACTGGTCAATGCTATGTCCCAGAAAAACTGACTCCACCCCCAGAAGACAATCACCTTAACCTCTATCTCAACAAAACTGCCCTTTCCACCACCCTCACCATTACTGCCCCAAAAGAAGAAGTCTCTCTCCATCCTACCTATTCCAAGTATGCTGACATATTTGGAGAACCATCCCCTGGTGAACTACCCCCTTCTCAAGGAGAATGTGTCATATCCTGATTTTTACCAAGTGCACCTCCGACATATCCAGTACCAACTCCAGTACCAACCCCAGTTCAATCTCTATTATCTCTGTACTTACAACACTCGGACTTGTAGTTTAGTAATACCCTATGACCTCCTCTCTTATGTCCCCATTTTGTTGAAAAACAGTAAACCTGTCTGAAGTGACAGGTGAGGTCAGTAGAAATGAGGGAGGTGCGATATGCTCTTCCCAAGGGATTCAGAGTATGAAGGTGAGGCTCTGTGCTTTTTAGGACTCAAAACCTACTAATTCTGAGCTGGAACTGGGTGTTCTGACAGCTCGAAGATGTGTTGGGGCAATATACAACCTTCCCAATGGGTTTGGGAGGTACGGCAGTGATGGATGGCGGTAAATGGCGGCGGAAATGGCGGCAGAACAGTAGAAACAGTGGCAGCGGTGGTCGTAGATGTTGTCGAGTGTCGGCGAGGTTGTACAAAATAGCGGGAGAGGTAAAAGATATCTTCTTACGTACATAGGTACACTAGTTTATAATCCTGGGCATCCCCGAGACTGTGAGGCACATGAGAAAGAAGGAAAACAGATTCTAAGTAGGTTCCGTCAGATGGATACATGACAGCGATGCTATTCTACAGTGCCTGTGATAGAAGTGTGAGACAGGAGCACTTACTGATGGGAACGGGACATCTTGCGGGCTCGGGACGGTCTTCTTCGGCCACAGAACGACAGTTCCGTTTGGGTTGACTGAGCGGTAAGTGACAGAATGAGACAGGGTGAGATGGGATGCGTGCGGCAGATGGCAGAATGTGTGTGGGATGGAACAATGGGGATGGCTGGTTGTTGGAAGCTAATGAAACAGGGGATTTCAGTACTAGGGAGCCAGTGCTCCCTACATTGTTACTCATTCTTACATTCCATTCTTCGCTTAGATACCTCTGAGACTAGTGCTTGCCTAGGAGCACAGCTCCAAGGTGATGCCCAGCACATGTTTACCTCTGACCCTCCGGTATGTTCTGTCATCCGACATCTGGACTTAGTAATATATTTTCCCCTGTATATAAACTCTGTAGAATACACCATGTATTTCTTCAGTTTGAATATCAACAGAACTAGACGTTCTCCCACTTTGCCTTTGGTTGTCATTGCACAACTACCAACTCAGACCTCTGACCTCTCCACAAATCTGGGACAAAGTCAAAGCAAGGGCACACCACATATGGTGAAGCCAAGTCCCATCCGACCCCCTCAACTCTGGACCTTCAGAGTTACCTTGAGTCCGTTGCCTGAGTTTAACAAAATGGGACTTTTGCATCAATCTGGATGACACTTTTATTCCAAAAATTGCTAAAATCTATCCCCTCAATCTGACTGAGCAACAAGCCTGCCAGGACTTCACCCAAGAAAACCTTGTCACCAGAAAGATTCACCAATCTACTTCTCCCCAAGCCTTTCCTTTCTTTTTTGTTACAAAGAAAGATGGTAAACTCTGCCCCTGCCAGGATTACCACTACCTCAACTCCCACACTATCTGAAATGCCTACCCTCTCCCTCTCATTGCTGACCTTATTGATGGTTTTAAAAATGCCAAGTATTTCGCCAAGTTTGACATCTGTTGGGGATATAATAATGTTCAAATTCACCCTGATAATGTTTGGAAAACAGCTTGGGTCAACTTGGAGAGTCCATGGGAATTGCTGGTCATGTTCTTCAGATTTGTCAATGCTCCTTCCCACTTCCAAGTGCTCATGAAACACATCTTTAGGGACATGGTTGCAGAAGGATGGTTTAAAATTTATATGGATGACCTTGGATTTGGATCAGATGACCTCCCCCTTCACCAGGAATGAACTCACTGTGTCTTTCAACAATTCAGGGAAGAGAGGATGCACCTTAAACTTTCCAAATGTTCCTTTGATGCTGACCACATGGAATACCTGGATATGGTCATTTGCCACAACTCTGTCCATTTCAACCCCATTAAACTTGACCCGTCTCCACCTGGAAACCACCTTCCACTGTCAAGGGTGTCCATTCTTTCCTTGGCTTCTGTAATTTCTACCAGCAATTTGTCTCCAATTTCTCTGCCATTGCCTGCTCCCTCATCAACCTCACCAAGTCATCCACCAATTGGAAATGGGGTGTTGAACAGGAATCTGCTTTCTGCTTCCTTCAAACATCCTTCACCTCCCAACCAGTCCTTATCATGCCAGACTTAAACAAACCATTTTCCATTATGACTAATGCTTCCCTTGTGGCTTCTGGGGGCATTCTTCTCCAGATGGATGACAATGGTGACCTCCATCCCTGCACCTACCTTTCTCAAACCTTCTCTCAGGCAGAGCAAGATTATGATATTTATGATCAGGAACTCCTCACCATCATCCACACCCTGACAGCCTGGAAGCACTACCTCCAAGAAACTGGTCATCCTGTCACTGTCCTCACTGACCACAAGAACTTATTATATTTTCAGCAGCCCCAACACCTCTCCTGCTGACAGGCTAGATGGCTGCTCTTCCTTCAGGACTTTGATCTGGAATTCAAGCATGTCCCTGCCTCTCAAGTTGGCCCAGCGGACACCCTGTCTTGTTTCTCCTATCCCTCCACAGTCACCAATAATGAAAATGTCACCCTCCTCCCAGATCATATGTTTGTTCACATCTTGGATGCCTCCATCACATTGAAGTTGGCCACCTCCTCTTTCTTCAATCCCTTCATTCTCACTGCTCTATGTTACACAAGATATGATGTAATGCAAGCTACAAAGCAAAGCAATATGAAGTCTCCACATTCACAAGTTGCTTACTAACATAGAGCTAATAATGTTTGCCTCGAGAGGGATACTAAGAGGGATTGTGGGCCAATCACTCAAAGAATGCTAGACACTACATATAATTGCACAGATTTAGCTGGGGATTTCCCAAGCTAATCCATAGTCCTTTATATATATCCTGTGTACTTTAGGGCTGGTATGAGAATAAGACAAAGAAGGAAGATGCTGCAGAGAAGCATCGTAAACAATAAGAACTGTTGGGGCAGTGTCCCCAGCAACAGAACATTCTGATGGAACAGAGTAGTAACTATAAAACAGCACAGCCAATGTGCCATGTGATGAGAAGGAAGAGTGAGAGTGAAAGGCATAGAATTGTGGATAAACGCAAACCATAGGGCTTGGAGGACAATGAGGATGAGCCCTAGGATGGATAAATGTATGTATAGGTGGAGAGGAAACCAAGGAAAGAAGAATAAGTGGAGAAAATGTAACACTCTACACCTTTTGAACAACTCTGAGGCCCCCCTGGCATGCTTGCACCACTCTCACTGGTCCTTCCTTGATAACCAGTTATACTACAAAGGTTGCCTCTATATCCCCAGACCCCTGCACCATGATTTGGTCACCCATGTCCATTCCTCCCCAAGCTTTGGCCATGGAGGTATCTTCTGCACTCAGGCACTGGTCCAGCATGATTACTGGTGGCCCAGTCTGGCCACCTTCATTTGGAAATACATTCTTGGTTGCCTTATCTGCCAGTCCAACAAGGTGAATACCCACCCCACTGTCCCTGCCCTCTCCCCCCTCTCCTCCTCTGCCACTTGCCCTTTCTAGCAAATCTCCATTGATCTAATCACTGATCTCCCCCCTTCAGGCAGTTTCAATTCTATTCTGGTCATGGTCAACCATGGACTCTTGAAGGGGGGTATTTCTATCTCTTGTAGTAAATCAATTGACACAGCTAGCATCCCCTCCCTCTTTTTCCATCATATCTACCCTTGTTTCAGCCTCTATGATTGTGTCATATCTGATAGAGGACCCCAATTTGCTTCTGCCTTTAGCCTCAAGCTGGCTAGACTGCTCCAATATCACATCACTCTCTCCTCCCCTTATCATCCACACACTGATGGACAAACAGAATGCCTTAACCAGGAACTCAAAACCTATCTCTGGATCTACTGCCAAGGCTCTTCCACATCATGGTCAGAACTCCTCCCTACAGCCCATAACTCTGCCCCCCACTCTTCTACCCACCAATTGCTGTTCTATCTCATGATGGGATATGAACCCTGTTCCTACCCCCCACTTAGCAGAGGAAGCAAGAAGAGAAGCACTAGTGCCCATGAAAAAGCTTGCCTTCTCATGAAGGAAATGATTTGCTTCAAGTTTGTTCCATGAAAGCAAGGGGACAAGGTTTGGCTCAAAGCCCACAACCTTTGCCTACCTGGTGCACATCCAAAGCTCTCACAATGATGGCATGGCCCCTTTCCCACAGAAAAGATCATCTCCTCTCTCACCTATCGCTTAGAACTCCCACCTACCTGGAGAATTCACCCTGTCTTCTGCACTTTCCTTCTCTCATCATTCCACACAACAGCCAAACACAGCATCCCCTTCTTAGAACCACCCCTGGGGGAAATAGACAGAGATGAAGAATAGTGGTACTCATTTAGGCTATCCTGGGGCTATGCTAGGGCTATTTTCACCATGGAAAGTGCCTCTGAAATTGCAGTCCAGATTATAACTCCAACAAAACTGAGCACAGGCCAAGACCATGCCTATACCCATGGTCATGTGAGTGCAGTGAGATTCTAGCCAACTCTGTGTGGGAGGAGGGAAAAAATAGATTCAAACAAATACATCATCAAACATGTAAAATAGGGTGATAATTGTTACTGTTCCTCTCCACATAACCTCTGAGAAAAACAAGCTGCTAGCGCAGCTTGATACAATAAAACTTGAGGTGATGTCAAGGAGGTGAGTGGATTTGCTATGCAGAATAACTGAAAATGATGACTTGGAAGCCTTCAGTGATGACAATGATGGTGATGCAATCTTCATCCCCCCCCCTTCTCCTCTGTCTCCCCTTTCTCCCTTCCCATCTGAGTTTGGATCCAATTCTGGCTGGTTATCCAAGTTAGAATCAATTGACTTGACAGAGGAAAGGGATCAATGTTACCACAGGTGGATGGGTGCAATTGAGGCCCTCCATGATGAGATCAAATGGGTGCACATTCTGAACAACATTGCAGAGCTGCTGATGCATGCATCCCAACTTTGCCTGCTTGACCACTTTGCCATTCACTGACTGCACCTTTTCCACCAAAAAGTTCACATTGACCCTGGTATCTTTGACTGTATACTTGATCACATTAGTGAAAATCCAATCTTCAAGTCCAAATCTAACCATATGCAATTGCTGGTGGTGATTCAACTTGCAATCTTCCTGAACCATGCAGGTCACTACAGCAATGCAATCTTGAATGAAGATGTTGTGCAGTGGGCAGGAATCAGCATTGGGTCAGTAGTGAACTGTATGGATGAGGTGATGATTGCACTTCTAGAGCAACATGATGAGTTCAACTCTATACCCTCTGCACAGTCCTTGGACACCAAGTTGGCCCATATATTTGTTGAAAGAAAAGCCTGCAAAGCATGGTGGAATGGAATTTTTACAGTAGATGGTTCAACATTTAACCTGTTCAAAAAGCCATCTCACTATGGTGAAACATTCTATGACAGAAAATCTAGGTACTCAATCAACTGTCAGGTAAGTTCACCATCAATATGCCAGGTACTAATACTCACCAAAGTGTAAAAGCTTGTAGTCATGCCACACAATCTTCTGGTTGTGGACTATGGGCTGGGCCATCCAGGTAGCATTCATGACCGCATATGCTTTCCAGGGAATGGAGATGGCATGATGACCAGAGGAAGTGATCCCAGAGGGTCACTGGATCTGAGTGGATAGTGCTTATCCAACAAAACCTTGGTGTGTGGTACCATTTAAAGCAACACAAACAGGGCTGTTATCATGAGGGCAGAAAATTTATAATTGTCACCTGTCAAAGGTAGGACCAAAACCAGTATGTGAAAACCACACTAAAAAAAAAAGGTTTGTGTATGTGTTGAACATGTGTTTGCAGCTTTGAAGGGTTGTTTTCAGTTGCTTCACAAGCTTCATACAGTGAGCAACAAAACCGTTGCAATGCCTAACCTCAATCTGGTGCATGAAGCACACCACAATCACATGTGGGAATTTCGCTTAGCTTTGGTGATACCAAATATAGTAGTCACTCTTGGCTACAAGTCATTTCCCTATGTCATGTGATTTAAATCACAGCCACATGAGATATGCTCCAATTAATCAAGAGTACTCATTGCAACGGTTTTGTTGCTGACATCAAGGGTATCATAAATTAGTATGAAGTGTATCCTCCTTTGGCCTCAATCACCTCCTGAATCCTCCTGGGCATACTCTGAATCAATCTTTGTCATTCCTCTATTCCAATCTTCTCCCACTCCACTTGAATGCACTCCCAAAGTTCCAATATTCCTTTGGGTGGCTCAGGATACTCTGCTAGTCTTCTTTTGAGAAAAAACCACAAATGTTCATGGGACTGAGGTCTGGAAATTGAGCAGGCCATGCCATGACCACAAAATCATGGTCAGAAAACCAATCCTTGGCCTTTTTGCTGGTGTGCTTGGAGTCATTATCCTGTTGAAAAATAACATTCTCTGGAGATTTGCCATAATAGTAAAGGGTTTCTTGAAGTTCATCCTCCAAAATCTTCACATAGAGGTCAGCATCCATCCTACCATCAATCTTGCAAGCCAATCCCACTCCTTCCCAAGTCATACAACCCCACATCATCAAAGAACCTCCTCCAAACTT
>JBBPKK010000916.1:0-14122 GCA_038089215.1 Tylopilus vinaceipallidus | reverse complement strand
TCAGAGTCCTCGTTAACCTCCACTTAAACTCGGAAAGAGAGCAAAACAATCGACATGACACATTGCGCTTTGCAGATTGGCAGCCGAGCGTCAGCGTTTCAAATCAGCAGAGCACACGAGTAATGTTACCACATAAGGTCCGTGTATTTTGTGAGAGCTTTGGTTGGCTCGCCTGCTGATAAATTTAGAGGAGGCGAGCTGCTCCTTGCTGGCGTGCCCTGGGGCGTTGATCAGATGGACCCTCAAAAAGATTGATTCAAGCATAGCTCAGCTAAGTGGGATCTCTGCTTAGCCACATCCTGTAGATGGCCTGGCAGTGCATCTCAATGTGGTTCTGTGCACGCAAAATATGTATAATTTATACCCTTCAAGTGGAGCTGTCTCTCGAACAAGGTATTAAGTAGCTCGCCCATGCCATGCCACATATAAGAGAGGTTTGTGCTGACATTTACCCCCATTGTTTTCTTGCCACTCACCTTACTCTATCCTTCTCACTGGCAGATTGTCCAAGGAGCCAACCCCGATATGGCGAGCTCAGTCTGCCCACCACCCGATGCGACATCTCGTAGTATCTTGAATATGTTGGGGCACTGCACGCTGACCATTATTATTTGCGTATGGCATACAGTCCACTTCAATGTCCCGAAAACTGGGCAGAAGTGGTACATAACCTGGGCAAACCAAGGGTGCACCATTGTGAGGGCTTTTGTTGCCCCAGAAACGATACTTGCGCTTGCCACTCGGCAATGGTTTGAGGCTTCTCATGCTGTCATAACTTTCCGTGGTATGTTCCACCTAACAGTGCCGACTGGGTACATCTGACACATTCTTTAGAAAAGCAGTACAAGTTATCCATGACACACGCCTATTTTGCGGCCTGCGGTGGATTTGTTTATCGTGACAGGAATGGAAGTATGAGGGTGATTGACGCACTTGAATTGCTTCGGCTTTGCGAGGCGGGTGACATCGTTAATCCCCTCGTAAAGGCTAAGGAAATAAAGGACAAGGGCAAATCAGACATCATGGGCAAAACCATCTTCATTGTGCAGCTAGTCTGGTTTATGATGCAGGCTGCTGTTCGTCACTTTGATGGTCTTGCGGTCACGCTGGTTGAACTGGATACCACTTGTGTGGCTGCACTTGCGGCAATTTACCTCCTGGTATGGTGGGACAAGCCTCTTCGCTCAGGGTGTCCCTACGTTTTCCTTCAAGTCCCGACTCAGGTGGAAAAGAAGTACTCAAGAGAAGAGTTGTGGGTGCTTTATTGCCAAGCGTAATAGGACCATGTTGAATTAACGTACAGGTCAGACGCATGGAAGCCAAAACCTTGCTTCTTGTGCAGACGATTAAATGCCAACAAGGATCCAGAAAACTTGCCCTTGCCGGACAATAATGTTAGTATACTTTCGGAATGGATTTGATTTCTATTGCATAACAACTGAACACTTGAAGCACGAGGCGTCCATCATGAACAGACTGAGGATTTTAGTCAAAAGTATAAATCCTACTGATGCCGGAAACGCTTCAGGTTGTACGTCATGCATCCTTCTAGGTGCATTACACTTGGCCGCGTGGAACTACGAATTTCCGACCAACATAGAAAGGCTAATATGGCGTTATGCATCTCTTGCATTGATAGGAGGTCCATTCTTTTGTGTCATTAGCTTTTGGTTACGGCGCAAGGATGGCGTGCCTCGATCGCTTAGTTGGATATTCTGGTATTCTGCAGGATCGGTGATTATATTGTGCCGGCTGATACTCGTAGTGCTAATGCTTCTTAGCCTTCGGGCATTACCTTGCTCTGCTTACCAGACTGTCGCTTGGACAGCATATATTCCCCATCTCTAGGTCCTACGGCACATGCTACTGTTGCACCATCTGTACTGCTCTCATGACATCTGTTTACGATCTACTCATTGGTACACATATATGTCACTTGATGCCAATGATGGCCTGGGGCCAGTATGGTTGCAAACAAGATAGTCGTCTCATGTTGGCGAGATAGACCGAAAGCACGCTAGTCATACGCGGGAGAGCATTGCTGCTTGAAGTGTGATCCCAGTCCATGTCCTTTGTAAATAGGCGCACATGAAACCATTCAAGTCCTTGATCATTTTCCGGCTAGTATGACTCACTTGAACGTACCTAAGACTTGTTGACAGCATCTCTGGGAAATGGATGTGTGACACGGAACTTGACATCAAGCGGCAACCATTACATAATGTGAACATCCCAGCGAGACACCAAGTTGGGCCGTGGTTGGCTGTAGGGTGTTTTTTCAATAATTTGACCCATTGAGTGCCCCAATGCAAAGCCACTGTCGTACTAGTAAGTTCCACATATCTGGACCCCCCGCTTATAATCCAAGGGGCCACCTGCCCACATATACGCTAGCCTCCGAGCAGGCTATCGTACCGGCTGACATCGCGCTATTCGCGAATCCAAGAGTGGTGCCACACCTACTGCAAATCATGCCAGCAATTCAGGTTGTCGCAATGTATCCAGTGAGTGGTCACAAAATATCCAGGCCCCACCCTCCACTTCAGATGAGAGATGATCAGGCAATGTTCAAGAATCGCGGATTGGTGATGCCGGGTGCTGTGGTCATCGACTCGAGGGATGAGTTTCCTCTAGCCCAATGATTAACACTGCAATCTACATAATACATAGTGTACGACTAGTGTCTTGTAAAAAGAGGACGAGTGCGACCCCGAAGGGGGTCTGAAACATGCAGTCCACATCGAAGCGCCTTCCCGTGACCCGGGCCAGCCCATGTATTGGGTCAAGCGTTTCTATCCGCCGGTCACGTCATCGAGTTATGGAAATGGCCACAAGCTCTATGCTAAGCTCGGCTCCGGCTTCTTGCGCCTCCCGGATCGGTTTACGGGCATTCAACCTACAGCTCAAGTTGGTCATGCAGGTCCGTGTCGCCCAAATCAGATGCACCTACACGCTGAGCATGGAGTTCATGTATGCTATCGAGCTCGGTCGATTAGTCTGCTGTAGAGACAACATCGAGCGGCAAACTCACACTTGCCAAGGATGATTCCAGGGGTAGCAGTCAGAAGCTGAAGATTGCTGTCACCTTGTATGTAGTACTTCAAGTTGGAATCACGTCAATTTCAACTGAGCGCTGATCCCACTGCAATGTACTCAACTAAGATGGCCACTAATAACGCATTGATGCTGCATATGAAGAGATGGCATCGCAACACTTGGGTACTATGCAAAGCAAAGACGTACCAAGTGAAAACTCCCATCTGCACGAAGATGGCATTTAATTTCTTGATATAGTCGCCTCGCCTGTCAAGGGTTAGATATTTCGATTCCACAAGCAATTTAGGGGGAAAGGGCACCGAGTCATTCCCCTCCTCGCCTGCCGCAGGTAATACACGATGGAAGCTGTGATAATGGCATCGCAAACAGCACTCGCTACCGCAGCTAACGGCGAATACTGTTTGATCCAACGGTAAGTCTGACAGCCCGGGTATCACATCACTGTACCTTGGTAGTGGATAAACTTTCGAACGTCGGAGTGCGGATCCTGCAAGACAGTCAGCAATAAATTCGGCTATATACGTAGGATACTCACAAATCTGCGATACGCACTACAATGTGGACGGTCGAGTATATCAGTTAAAGAATTGGCTGACCGAGGGTGCGAAGAACACGCACAAATTCCAAACACTGTTATGTGATTGAGCCACGTAAATCTAACACTATGGTTAACTACTTACGCAGCTGAGCAAGGGCGGAAAGAAACTATCACGTTGAGTTCGATTCGTGTCAGAGAGTAGAGCCGCAAGTCACAGAATGCATACCACGGCAGAGGTAACAACTCTACTCTTATCGCTGACTGCATCTGGAAGTCAACGACGATGTGAGGGAACGACCTGATCGCTTACTTATCCAAACTCGATGGGCATAGAAACTATCAAATATCAGAAATTGCTATAACTTGATGTGGTGCTGGCATTTACCATTGTACCATAAACGTGACGCAAAACTCAAACATCCTTAATAATTCCCTATATCTTCAGCAGAGTAATCCACCACTTACTATAGTAAGAATACTGAACTAGAACAGTGTATACTTAGCCTGTGCAGCAAATTACACAAACAAGCCACTTGCAATCAATAACCTTGTGAGATGAAAGGTGAGCTCCAAAGACGGCCTTATTTTGAGCGGTGACTTACACAGGAACATCGAGTACACAATTTGGGGAATAATTCCTGCGACAAGCGATCAGAATGTGATAGCAAGCCAATGTCAATGCGACCGTCTGAGCTTGGTCGAGGACGCTGGTCCAATGTAGGTTACACGACAAAATATGCAAGTGAGAAACGCACAAGACGACGAACACCTGCGCATAGAACATCTTAGTCGGGACAGGTGTCCTTTTGTGTATATGAAAGAAGCTTACGAGCACCTTCAATTGAGTTATGTCTTGCGGAAATGCCCGCACGTAGAATATAAGTTGACCAACCCCAACACCATAGAGGCTAGCACGGAATTGGTCATACGTAGTACAGACGGATAAAAAACGGGTGGAGCAACATACGCTGTTGCGATCGACCAGCCTATACGTGCGGAGTTAGTCTTTGGCCATGAAAATCCCTATACGTACCTATCATTACAGGACCCCAGGTCGACTGATATGAGTCTGTGCGCATAGCAGATGAAAAGAACTTGGAGAGGACGTCGTGGAGAACCTGAATGAGGCGACCCCAGACCACAATGTTATGTATATGGGGGCGCGATGTAGGAAGATTTAGTAACATACCACCATGAGTAATACCGGTGATGCTTGCCGAACCCAGTTGGCAGAGCCTAACTCGGAAGGCTATGAAACCTCCCAAGTTACGTGAAGTTTCCTTGATGGAAGGGCAATGTGATTTAACGGCTACATACATACTGACTCGCCAACAGGCAAGGTTTTGCCTAATGAGTTTGGATTGGCAACGGTAGTACAAAGTATCCAATATCCTCAGGCATGCAACCCTTGAACCTGAGCTTGGCACCAGAAACAAATTCAGCTTAGGCACCATCAACTTAAATGGGCCCAGTCATCAGTGAAATAGCTGAAACAGTGAACGCTTGCATTGTATCGCTTACGGCACGATACAGATGCCTTCACCTGGGGATGTCACTGGACGAGCCTTCTGATTGGTTGATGAACTCTAGCGCTACCATTGACTCAGGAGAGGTTACGAGCCCACCCGAAACTTTTAGCGGCGGGAGCGTCCGCTGCGGGGGGGCCCAGAGGACTAGTGCCTGCAAACTGCCGATGGCCCCCTGCCAGGGGTCAACATACTGTATTACCCTGTCTAATTCATTTGTGGCTAGTACCTGCCCTGGTGATTTCAAGACCACTGGCCCGGGTGTGGCATGGGCACGCAATTCAGCAGGTCTTCCGATTTCTAATATCCCCAAGTTGATGTACTGGCCACCATTGAAACTTAGTCTGGGCGCTGTCATGAACCACAGGCTCTAGTCTCAAAAGGTGCCCCCCCTCTGTAAAACAGATTTTCGTACAGGCTGCTTCAGTGTATCTTCCAATGTGGGTACTCGAGTGGCTAAGCCCCGAGCCAAACCCTCGGCTTCGGCGCGTGGCACGTGAGGTGACCCCCGGACTGAGCTTGTCTAAGTATCTATATCGTGAGCCCAGAGTTGTTAATCTGCGTGTGGAATGGGTGTCACACTGTGACATAGTACTAAATCAATCTCCAACGTGCCGAAGCACGTGATGAACCTTGAACAAACTTTCCCACTAGCCATTCGCCAGTGGGTCAAGGTCGGGGGCATGGTAGCAACTTACATATCATAGAAATCCATTCGTAAAAATAGGAAGAAGATAGGAGAGAGTACGTACTATCCATGTACATTTTTTTAATGTTTTTTAGAGGTGAACCTTGCTGGCTCATGGCTATTTTTCATCAGAAGCAGGGGTATCAATGTGGCATAGATATGAAGCCGACAGGGATAGGACAGCTTTGCGTCAGATCAAAAAAATACAAGATGCTGTAGAAGCTCTATTACAAGCTACATATATCCCACGAGTACAAGCCATTGATTGCATTGTGTGTTGCAGCAGAATGTATTTTGCATCTCTAGGTCATTTTGCAATTCCGGGCTCACAATAGTAACCGTGACACTAACACATTATCCACGAGTTGGACGCCTGTCGTGCAGGCAATTCACATGTAAGTAGTGCTTGACAACAACGGATCTAACATCAGCTCAGACTAGGTCAAACGCTAGGAAAGAGCATTAGGTTCATACGCATACATGAGTTAATCTTCTGAGTTGCAGTATGTCATTCTGTGATCAGGAAGCACTCATCTCTGTAGGAGTATCATGGTATGCATAATTCGAATTAAAATTTCAACTGGGCGCTGGGCCGCCAGCACACTTCAGACTCGATACATGGGAGATATCCGGCCTCGCCACAGGGTCTGGTGACCCCGCTGGTGACCGCCTGGTGACCTCGCGTAAGCGCAAGCGCCCACCTGGCGTGGGAGTCGGCAAAGGGGGGTATGCCGACGTGCCGCGCGCCCCCTGCCGAGCCGAGCCCCTCGCTCGTGCCGATCGTACCATCAACGTGGCGTCCAGTCTGTCCTCGATGGGTCCCATCTTCGTGCGGAAACAATGAGATGCACGGACAGAACGGTGAGTGCTTTCTCTCCATTCTGTCCGTTCTGTCCGTTCTATGCCATCGTCCCGCTACTGATTCCTCTCTTTTCAGTGCTTTCTATGCCTCCGAACGAGGCCGTTCGAACATTCCGACTGCCTCTTGTCCCGGCTGCCCGTTTGCCCGCCCCGCCCCGCCCCGCTCTGCCTCGCTTGGTCCCGCTAGCAAACGCACGGTGCACGCCGCACATGGCGCACCCGGTCAGACTGTCCGCAAGGTCTGATCCGGCGTCGCAGGGCAACGTGCATGCCACTCGTCCCGTCCTGCTCCACCCGCCCGGTCCCGCCAGCAAACGCGTGGTGCACGTCGCACACGGCACATCGGGCCAGACTGCCCGCAAGGCCTGATTCAGCGCCAGCGCGCTCGGTCACTGTGACAGCACGCCGCTACAGTAAGCCGTTTCCTTTCACCTCTTTCACTCTCATCACATCCGTTGCTTACGTTCCTTCTGTAGCTTGGCGTTGTGGCCACTGCCGAGTGCCCAGGATCACACTGGATGGGGAGCAAATGGAAGGACTGAGGATGGGAGCGACAGGACTCGGACTCGGACTCGACTTGTCACCACCCCCACCACCTACCACCCCTGTCGTCTGTATTCATTCCATTCGTTGCGTCACGTCTGATCGGGAATATATATTGGCGCAGGTGTACTCGTGCCTGTATTTCCGCACGCAGGGTCACCGGCGGCCCAGCCACCACGACCATGGGACCGTGGGAAGGCAAGGTCACCACGGGCGACCGCGGTGGCCACCAGGGGCCGAGTAAACCGTTTCCAGATGTACCATACATTGCAAGTCTATTGTTTTCACCGCGTTTACGGGTCGATAGGTCAATGTATTAATGTATCCACTCTTGGAGAACTCGAGCCAGTAACCAAAATAATCCATACTATGCGAATATGGAAAGGCAAGCCACGGACATGGCATGGCAGCGCTGATGGCATTGATCAGGCCAAACGGTGACGCGCCTTCCGACCAAAGGCGGCAATTACATTTGGTTGGACCGTACGTTAGAAGCTACCATCCTTACTGTTCCAGACGCCATCTGTCCGCCCATTTCGAGAGCTCTCTTTCCCTCCAGCCAAAGCATTGCTCCTGCGCATGTCAGAAACGAAACCACGTTACGATAGCGCCCGTCCGAGGCAAAGTGGCCATACTGTACCTTGTTACGTCCTTGGAACTATCCTTGGCGTTTCATGGCCTTCATGACCACTAGCTAGGGTGAACTTGAAATCATTCGTCGTTTCTTCTTGACCTGTCTTGACATCAACGATATTTGCTTGAACCCGAGCGTGCTACATTTCCATGACATGACGCTAGGGCAATACCGGAATAAAAACCCTCATAACTATATCAAGTTCACCCGATGAGGAGCTGGCGTTCAAGATTTGCGATTCCAATCGTAGAATCGACCGGACATTCACTGGCTTTCGAAAGAATATGTTATCTAAGGACAGGAATGACATGTGATTTCGTGAAGAGGCACGCATTTGCGAAGCTGAGCTGTATTCATGTAAGTTGGGAAAATAAGGAGGGATGAAGGTTGATTCACCTCGTAAGCAAGACGCATGAGATATCCTTATTTTGACAATGCTTGAATAGTTTCAGTTGGATATCACGAGACGGTACAGTTCTATCTTGTGTTCTTGCGGAAACATCAATATGGTTTTTTCGAGTTTAGTGTCTCCCATTCATGCTCTGTCGTTAATCAGGCTGGCGTCGTCCTCTTGCCCATACCTTAAAAAGTTCCGATGAAGCTCCGCAGCTTCTTCAGAGCCTGGTGGAACACGGGAAAGAGATTGCAGCGAAAAACTTTCTTCTGCTCTGGGCATCTTTGGATCTTGTTAGCGCACGGGCGACGTTCAAAGGGGACATGAGTCCACCGACTTTGTCCCATGAAATAGAGTTCCTTTCCTCTGGGGTACTGACGATCAGGGGGTTTACCGGGCATGCTTTATGGGAGTGAGCATCTCTGCAAACCATCGCAGACCACCCTAAATGGACACACCAAAATAATCTGTGCGAATGCCGATATCACCGCAGCGGGTACATACCGAGGATAAGAGTTTCTTCTTCGCCATCTGCATCAAAGGCTTCCATCTTAACGAAAACATTCATCAGAATCTTTCCAGCATAAATGACCTGCCCGCTCAAGCGAATATCTCACAGAGTAAAGTGACGCCAGCATATCTAACATGTGATGTCAAATGCGATGATGGTCCCACAACCATACAGGCAGTGAAACGCATACCTATCCACGGAAGCTGTCCCGGTATAAAACCCTCTCTCAGAGACACGACCAAGAGTCTGCACGTCGGGTCCAAGCATATGCTTGTACGATATCGAACCGGCCAAAGAATCCAAATGTTCCATCACCATGCCGGTACGAAGGGTACCATATGCATTGGTATACTGTTCAAAAAGCTCTGGGGATGATTTGAAAGGGAGGACGATCTGAGTATAGGTATCATGCATGTTGCATGGGTGGTAGCGATTCTGAAGACGGCGTTGGCGCCGTGTGGTCAGTCGGTTCGGGAGGGGCAGAGGAGTGTAGGAGGGTCTCGGACCAGGGGATACTCTTTCTCTTTGGGATGACGCTAAGGGGGGCTTAGCTCGAGGCTGGCCAATAAGGACATGAACCATACTCGCGGTAGGCTGTATTCGACCTCGCTGCTGGAGGGGGTCAGCTCGACGCGAATTCCAATAGCGAATGACTTACGGACAACTTTGAGTAAGGTGTCCATGGCTTTAACATCTTGTGTTTCGGATGTGGCTTTGGCCCCTGCCAGTGTGAGTGGTGGATTGGCAGACGACAGATGGCGGACAGTCGGCAGCGAAGCTACCCGGACGGTCTTGTACTGAAGGGGCAGGCCCAGTCGCAAAGGGACCGATCCGCGATCCGGGCCGCTGGAATGCGGGAAGCTGCCACCTTTTCTTCGGAACTGCACTTCTTGAATATGCGCGCTAAGAGGACGGACGTGGCGTGGGTGCTCTGGGACGAGATTGTCTCCCCGATCGTCGACATCCTCGAGATGTTTCCGACCCAGTCGCGCATTTAGTGGTGTCTCACGGTCGAGTTCTCGCTTCTCCCGCTGTACACTGTCGGTCCGTATCGAAGGGACAGAGTAATCTAGCGCCATTGTACGTTTCGTCTTGTTCGCTGCCCTCATTCGTGCACGACGCCGGAGTCTGTCCGGTTTGGTGATACGAGGAAAACGCGTCGCTTGCATCGGTCGGATGAAGGCGTGCGGTGAGTGCAGGCTTTCCTCCGTCAGCCGCGCACTAGGCGTCGTTGGTGAGCATATCGATGGCCTCGCCCCGTTCACCCGGATCGGGGGCCGCCTAGGTCTCGGAGGTGTGGCGCCAGTGCGAGTGGGTCCACCTCGGATGCCACAGGCACCCGAACCCAACGCGGCTGTTCGAGTCGGCATTTGCGCTCCACGACGGCTGCTCCACGACCGAGCACAATACGTTGTGTGACCTGGCGAACCACAAGTTTGCGTACCTGTCTGCCCTGCGACGGTTGGGGACGGCGCGTGTCTGTACGAGGTGATCCACCTCGCGTCAGCGCTGGATGGGTTCCGGTCTGTGATTTGGGACAACTTGAATGTGGACCGTGGACAATGGGGAGACGAGTCGGGTCACGGTGGTGTTTCACGAGCACATGGCGGATCGGGATGGACGATTGGATCACACGCGCGCGGCGGGGGCGGTCCATTGGACGATGAGCAAAGTGGTGGGTGTGCCGTTGGTTTAGTGGATTTTGTACATTCATGTGTGTTGCCTTGTGTCTGGCAGTAATGGGTTCAAGCCGACACCAAGCACGTGACCACTTACATAGTCGCCCTCCATGTCTTGGATGACTAGCAGTACAACAAACCTGCTACCGTATATAGGACGGGACCTAGCGTCCCCAGACAACAGAGACGTTTCCCGTCGCCCCCCATCATTGTCTGTCCAAGTCTGCCCGACAAACTGCACGGTTTCCTTCTCTCGCTCCTCATGCACCATTCCAACAGGTTGTATGCACTCCGCATATCCTTGCTCTGTGGTACCACAACACCAGCGAGCAGTTTACCGCTACTCACTGTCTCGCCAATACATCCCCCATTGCATCGACTGTCGCTAACGAGTCTTTGCATATGTCGACTCGGGGCTGGACGGGCGCTGGCAACGCATCACAGTGATGGGCTGGCCACCAGACTGGAAACGAGTGAGCCGTCCTCGTGATCAACCATGATCCCGTGGCCAGTACACACATTACGACGCCCAACACCATGACAAGTTGTCAATCTAAGTGAAAAGGACTCGCCCGAATTATTTATCCCTGATTTGTTAGCAACGTGATCTGATCCAAGGCGACACCCATCGTACCACTACAAAAACGAGTGCACAACACTGGCATACTATGCAGAAACGTGGTGGTGGCAGACACGCCCGCGGCACCACGTGAGTAGCAACGCGTCGAGAACATGACATCTGGAGGGGAACACGGCAGTACCGAAGGAAATATTGAAGTCCCCACGTCACAGTATCTCTACAGTATCGTGTAAATCGTATCCTTGGTGAGTTTGACCCGCTGGTCGAGCCCTTTGACGATGATCTCATGCTCGGCAGCGACGCGTTTGAACTCGCCGTTCGGCTGTTGCTGGAGCAACAGCGCCTGGAACGGCTGTTGGAGGCGAACAATGAGCTGGAGCGCCCGTGTATAGTCATCTATCATAGTGGCCAGCGTGGGGCTCAGGGGCGACGTGGGTGCGGAACCGCCCTCGGTCGCGGCCCCAGCGTCTACGTCGAACACAGACATATTGTCCGCTGTGCCTCTGCGAGCGTACCCATTGAGTGAGCCGCGGAGATTGCGAATCCACGGATGCACAAAGATCAGCTTGCGTGGTTCCTGTATCAAGAGCCTGTGGGATGTGTAGAACTCCACCGAACCAATGCCTGACACGAGGGCACAGTAGTGGTTTTCTTGAGCATTTACAAAGTCCCGTAGACTAAGCTTCTGAACGGCAAAGATAATGCATGGTAGGCGTAGCCGGCGATGGGTGAAACGGGCTGGGGGCAAACGAGTGAATTGGTTGTGGATTTCCATCGCGTCTAGCCGACTAAGTGATTCTCTCAACGACTCGACCTGCTCGTCCATCTCAGCATCATTGATGACCGACATTACGGGAGGGATTTCACTGTAAACCGCAAGTGTAGCAGGGAGACAACTGTTGTAAGAGGAAGATGTCCCAGCCCAGGCAAGGAGGGTAACTTCTCCTGAACGAGTCAGCACATCTTCCAGAAGATGGCCTAGCGCAGCATCTCCTTCTCCATACTCCGTCCGTATATCACTCTTGAAAATCCCAATCAACGAGTATGCGACATCTTCATCCATCTTTGCCTTGCGTGCCGAGGCAAGTCTGAGTTTCTCTCGCACGCTGAGGGCATCAGGGCTAAAGTCCTTGATGATTTCCCGAGTGATGCCGATAGCGTCTGAGAGTTCTTGCATGATATCGCAGGATTCCTTATGGTTTGCATGGGCGTCACCGAGATACGGATTCCAGTTACGATCGTAGAATCGAATCACCCTCGGTGCAAGAAGTTCCTGTGAAGTCCATGCCCGCGTCATCCAGGTGCTATCCCTGAGGCTACCAGTCCCCAACAGAGCGTCTACGTCCATGAGGTAGACGAACGTGGCTGCAGATGCTTCATACCATTTATACATCATTTTGAGAGACTGGTTCAACACTGTGCTGATCGTTTTATCAATACAGCAAGTATCCGACCAGGCCCACCGGTACCCGTCTTCGCGAACGACGTCGCAGAATCTGCGCAATTTATTTTCGAGAGGAGATGAACCCAGCAACAAGACCGACTGTGCTGACTTGACATCCTGGTACGAAGGCTCATCCCCTTCCCAGACATGCGAGAATGTCACATATTTGAAAAATCCTGCCACAACTTGCGCGATGTGCTGATCATCCGGCTGCCGCATCATGGAGGAGACCAGTTCCTTAAATAGGGGCTCTGACCGGAATGTATTCTCCCGCTCCCGTTCGCTGCAGAGGTACCCAGTATTGAGATCAATGAGTACAAGTGGGTGCACCTTAACAGCTTCACGGATGGCACTGTTGATGGCTCTATCCAATTGCGAACGGGAAATATATGTCCCACTTTGTTCTGCCATGAGAGGAAGCATTTTGTTGATCGCATCAACGGCTTCATCGTAACGTTCCAATGCGTGCAGTGCCGCATGCCGTCTCTCATATCCCCACTGGCTCTGGGGGTCTGCGTTGATTGCCTGCAACGAGGGGACTGAGAGACGTTCAAAACAAATGGACAATTGGGTGAA
The DNA here is from genome assembly GCA_038089215.1 of Tylopilus vinaceipallidus. Classification (NCBI taxonomy): domain Eukaryota; kingdom Fungi; phylum Basidiomycota; class Agaricomycetes; order Boletales; family Boletaceae; genus Tylopilus; species Tylopilus vinaceipallidus. Next base: position 1,091 of record JBBPKK010000916.1, on the reverse strand, counting down.
AGTTGTACCTCGTCCGCGTCTTGTAATGCATCATCCCACAACATAAGCATTCCTCGGGCTGTGCTCCGTTTAACAAGGAGACCTGCAGGGTTGGACGGATGGAAGGACAACGCAGCAGAATATCGTTCAATGGCTTCTTCCGGGTTATTAGACCTCACTGCCACATCACCCATATCTTCGAGTGGCTTGATACATTCTTGTGAATAACGTTGAATCGTCGGAGTGAGTTTCTGAAACTCCCACCCAGTGACCTTTCGAGTCGTATTTAGAACCATGGTATAACTCGACAATGATGGCTTACGAGCGAGATCAGGACGAGATACGGATTGTCTTCAAACGGAGGAGCTTCTGCTGCACGCATGAGCAGCCTCGCGGCTCCTACATAATCTCCACTTCCTATCAAGCTCGATCCGTGCAGAAGAAACAATTGGGCCTTTCCAGATCGTGGTTAACATTTCATAATGGGGACAGTGGCCCTTGAATACCTGGACTGTAGCGTAGGTTGACTTGTCATCCACAATATGAATCAAATCATCAACCCGAGCAATGGCATCGTCGTGTTCTCCGCGGGCAAACAAAAGGATGGCCTGAGTAAAATAATGTATGAGCATAAGCCCCAATGGGAATCGTACACATACTTTGATTAACAGGAGAACGTTACTTTCAGTTGCGAGAGCGTCAGTAAAGACAAGGTCAAACGCGCGCATGGCTAATCCGTGTTCTCCGATTTCGGCATGTGCTATCGCGAGTGCGATGTAACCAATGACGGACCGTTCAGCCTCGATTGACTTGCAGTGAAATAATTAACCACATAACAGGTAAAATATGATGGGATATGCAACCTTTTTGGAGTCCTCGATCGCCAGGCTATGACATTTCATCCGAGACCGAAGGAGAGCACGTTGAGCAAGTGCAGATGCGTGGTGAGAGGGGCTATTGATTTCGTTCCTCAGTATCGCTTCAGCACGAATCAGATCACCCTTTCTCCAGAATGAAAATGCAATGTCGCTGACATCCATGAGGGGCAACTGCATCACTGCGATGGATAGTGAAAAGGTAGGCAAGCATGAATCCTTGAGTCAAATACACTC
>JBBPKK010000915.1:0-14124 GCA_038089215.1 Tylopilus vinaceipallidus | reverse complement strand
TTGAAAGTCTTTTCAGCAGGAGGGATGGTAGTGTTGGACATCTTGTCCAACCATGACTCAGAAAATTGAATTCCTTGTCCTTTGCTCATGTGATTCAAGGTAGTGAGGACCTTGGTGCTGTCATCGGAGTAGAGGGCAGCATTAATGGAAAAGTAGGCTTTCATGGCTTTAATCCAGCAAGTGGCTTCCTTGGGAGATCCTGAAAAATCATTGGGAGACCAGCTTTTAGTTCCGAAGGCATTTCAGTGGGCTGGGGGGTGTTGATGTGAATGGGAGGTGGTGAAGGGGATGGGTTGGCGGAGCTGCTGCCTTCAGGGGGCTGGTTGGTAAGCTGAAGTACATGGGCAAGGCATTCCGTATTCAGAAATGACTCTGCTGGGGCTGGTACTGCACGTGGTTGTTGTATTGGTTCGTAGGTGACTCCCCTATCAACAGGTGGGAGGTTTGGGCAATATTTGGGATCAGCAGGGGGGGCAGCTGTGCTGGAAGATCCTGCTATGCGATGAGGAGGCCATCGTTCAGGTGACTGAGAGTCTTGACTTCTCTGAGATGTAATGGTGGGATGGGGGTGGTCACTTCCTAGCCAGGAAAGCGATGGGGAGAGCTAAATCTTTTGTTATGCTAGGTATGACACAGTGCAAGCTGTAAGGTGAAACAATATGAAGTCTACACGTTCACAAGTTGCTCACTAATGCAGAGCTAATGTCGTTTGCCTCGAGAGGGATACTAAGAGGGATTGCAGGCCAATCGCTCAAAGAATGCTGAAACACTATGTATGATTATGCAGATTTAGCTGGGGATTCCCCAAGCTAATCCATAGTCCTTATATACATTCAGTGTACTTTAGGGCAAGTGTGAAATCAAGATAAACAAGGAAGGTGCTGCAGAGAAGCATCGGAAAGAACAATAACCATTGGGGTGGTGTCCACAGTATTAGAATGTTCTGATGGAATGAAATGGTAACTAAGAAACAGCACTGCAGATGTGCAATGCAATGTGAAGGAAAAGCAAGAGCAAAAGACAAAGAACATGGATAAGAGTGAACCATAGGGCTTGGAGAATGATGAGAGTAAGCCCTAGGATGGATAAGTGTACATACAGGCGTAAGGGAAAGAAAGGGAAGAAGAATAGACAGAGAAAATGTAACAACTTATACCTCTTAGACCAGTTGGTTAGCCATGCTCCAAGGGGGAGAAGATCAGGAGGACCAGACTGGATTTCCTGGCTTGCATTCAGCTTTTATGTACATATATACCATTCTATATGTTTATATCTAATTGTACTCTGATCTACAGATTGTACATGTGAAGGGCAAAGGAAACACTGCCTGGGACAGCCTTGTAGTGGAATGGAAGCATCAGAATGAAGGAAAATGAGTAGCAGGAGAAAAACATGAGGGGGTGGTTGGATATACAACAAATATGTAAAATAGATACATGTAGTTTAGCATGCAGTGGTAGAATGGAAGGCATAGCCTCTAGGAGTCTAGAGTTCATGTGATTAGAATAAGAGTGTACCAAAGTTGGTAGTAAAGCATGGGATAGCAAAAATGTGAGGTGACACTAGTAAAAGCATAGCAACTTTGGGTAGTGAAAAAGTGTAGTAAAGTCCAACTGACACTAATCAGAGTGTAGCCAAAGTGTAGTCAACTTTGGTAGTGAAAAACTATGATCTTGTAACATGTACATATAAGCACTGAAACAACCCTTGAGCTCTGATTTTTAGGCTATTCACTAGACCTCCTAGACCATGGAGGGACTGAGTTGGTGCGCTAAGCTCAAGGGGAAAACTCCAGGAGAACCAGACTAGGTTTCCTGGCTTGCATTCAGGCTTTATATACTATTCTACATGTTTGTAACTATTTCTAATTGAGAGATTGTACATGTGGAGGGCAAAGGGGACACTGCCTGACATAGCCTGGTAGTGGAATGGAAGCATCATAATGGAGGGAAATGAGTAGCAAGAGGAGAACATGAAGGGGTAGTTGAATATGCAACAAATATGTGAAATATTCCTGGTGCAGCATGATATGGTAGAATGAAAGGCATAGCCTCTAGGAGTCTAGAGTCCATGTTGAAGAACATGCAGATAGTGGATGTAGAATGGAGAGATCCCATCTAGAGATCTGAGGTGGTAATCTATACAAAGATGTATGGTGGACATTAGGATAAGAGTGTACCAAATTTGGTAGTAAAGTGTAGGGCAAGGTGACATTAGGTTAAGAGCTTACCAAAGTGTAGTAACTTTGGTAGTGAAAAAGCGTAGTAAAGTCTGACTGACATCTGACTGACACTAATCAAAGTGTAGCCAAAGTGTAGTCAACTTTGGTAATGAAAAGCATAGTCATAGTATAGCTGACACTAGTCAAAGTGTAGTCACTTTGGTAGTGAAAAACTATAATCCTGTAACAAGCACTAAATTCAAGGCCAGGAAATCTTAGTCTAGTTTTCTCCCTTGAGCTCAGTCAACCAACTCAACCTTGGCCTCTACCATCATCTAGTAAATGGCTTTTCATCCAACCATATTGTTTATCTTCTGTGACTCATTTTCCTTCATTCATTTTCTTTCATTCTTTCATTCAGGACTATGCAGGATAGTGCTTCTTTTGCCTGCCTTACATATGTGCAATCTCTAGATTAGACTACATCAGGAGTTTTCTCCCCTTGAGCTTAGCTTAGCATACCAAATCCATCCCCCACTTCTTTAGCATAGGTTGTCCAGTACATAAATGGCCTAAAGAGCCAGAGCTCAAGATTGTTCCAGATTCCAAGTTTGGCAGTCAATGCATAGTCAACTTTGGTTACATGAATAACAACTAATTGAGCCACATTTTGACACATAAAAGGCTTCAATCTTAAATATCCAAATTTACTTGAACATTGACACTGCTGTATGGCTTCATCTGTGCTACAATTGTACACAATATCTGTATGCTATCACTTCTGTTGCTAAAAGAAAACACTACTTTGTAGAGAATGCCCTTACTTTGTGGATAATTCCAACACTGACCATCATTATATGACACTACTGGTTGCCAAGGGCAGGCAGGCCACAAAGTGTTTATGACTGCTTATCATATGTGACCAACCTTGAGTTAGAAGCTATGTTGTATACCCTACCAGTCAAATCAAACCATTCTTGAGAGGTGTTTTCATGCCAATGCTTGAAGGTGGTCCTGGCAAAATCCAAAAGCTGGCTAAATTGTGTTTTGAACTGAATGTCTTGACTCTCTTCAATCTGAAGAAACATTCCTGTTTTCCACTTCTCAACCGCTTTTATGATCTGTAAAGATGAGTTTAACAAGCAGTGGTCAGTTGATAACATCATACAGTATATAGCCAGACAGCTTTCATATGGGTATAGGGAGTTGAGTGATCAGTTGGGGTTGGTGTTATCCACTGCCAATTGTCATAATGATGCCTGTGTGGATGTTATTAGTCTAGCATAAACAACAATAATCATATTTCCCTCTCACTTCATTATATGGTTATCCACTTGAGCTTTTGCTCTAGAACCATCTGTCTCTTTGCTTTCAGCAGCAATCATGTCCAGTAGAGTGGCTAATGATGAAATAAATTGGACATGTATATATATGTGAGCTTAAATTAGAAAACAGCACATGACCTACCTGGGCTCTTTGTCTTTCCTTCACTTGCTGACTTTGGAATGGCATCAGAATCCAGATCTTCTCCTACTTTGACATCTTCCTCAAATCTCATCTGCAATTTCATCCTTTTCTTTATCTTCCTCCTCCCCATCCTCTTTCTTATTCTTCTCCTTTGAACTGGGTTCACTACTGCCCTCATTGCCCAAAAGAGGCAGACTTCTATTGAGATCAATATGCTCCCAGTACATGGAAAGGTAGGGAGAAAATCCTGATAAACTCAAGGATTTCATTCTGGCATCTTGAACCATGATGGCCAGAAAGCTATGCTGCAGTGCAGCACAAGTTCTGGTGATTTCATTGGCCAGCTGAAACTGACCATTGGGTAAAAGTGATCCCAGGCATAAAATGTAGTCTGTAGGACAAGAGATTGAATCAGGGAAAGTGATCTTGTGTTTGACTAGGATGACCAAAAGCTCATAAAGATGAGCCAAAAGTTTTTTAGATTTCAGTGGATTGAAAGAGCTTAGCAGCTCATATATTTTTGATAGGCATGTGATTTGATCCTTGGGAAGTTCAAGCAAAACATGACTTAAAAATCCCAGTTTGTCCTTCTGGTCCTTTTTGCTCCTGGTTATTTTGAAATGAGTTAATCATAAAGGAAATGCTACTGTTCTTTGTAAGGGATGTGCATAATGGAAATAGGTTGGCTTTTCTAGCTGATTAAAGGGTGCTTTAGTGCTGCTCAATGCATAAACTTCACATGCCATACAATAGTCAAATGGCTATGACTTACCCTAATGTTAGGATACTTCTGGCATCAAAATCAAGTGAGAAAGCATATCTATTTCCATCAAGAAAATAACCAGGTAGCAAAGAAGAAAAGGCATAGAGTGATGCATAAAAAGACTTGTCTTTGGGGTCAATAGTGTTGTAGCTCCTTTGTGAAGGCCAGGAGCATATAAAAGAAAGTGTGTTGAATGAAGTATTCAGTTTCTGAACAAACTGAGGCTAGTGCAAATTTTGAAGAAAGGTTGCTGCTGGTGAGGAGGAAGTGATTCCCTGAAGGTCAGAAGAGCTTGAAGCTGCCAGCACCAAAGAATGCTGCTTATTGACCATCTCTGCATTTCTATCATCTCCAGGAGTCCATTCTTTAGGCAATACAATTGCATGATAATAATCACTGTCAGAAGGATGAAGTTGCCCATAAGGTCATATAATGTATTTAAAGACCAGATCTGAAGGTGGAGGTGGCTTCTTATTGAGATGATGCTTTCTGTTGGCATGATTGAGACACTTATTGCTCTCCTAGTGTAGGCCTGGGATTCTTTCTGGCTTTAATCCACAATACACAGCCTTCCTCTGGACATTGATGGGCTGGAATAACAGGCAACCCTGGAATTGCATCAGGGGGCTCCTTAGGAAAGGTCAATAAAGATGCCATGGTAACTTGATCTGATTTCAGAATGTGGTCATGGTGGCATATCCAAGTTGTCCAAAAAATGAAGTGATAGCTGGGATGAACTATGACTTTGGAAAAATAACTTAACAAAGCAGATGGCTTTATGAACTGTCCACAAGGTTGACAAATAAAACCCAAGCATGAATACTCCAGCTGAACTTTTGCTAAAATTTGGCAGCTGCTAGTCTGAGGAAATGGAAAGGAATTATTGGCAATGTCAATATGAAGCTTTGCTGTACATGGGCAGGAGCTGGCTGGAGGTTGAGGTTTGGTGACTATTGGTTGATTGGGAACAACTGACATACTAGCACAAGAGGTAGGTAAGCTAGTGAATATAAAATCAAAATGAAGAACAAATGGAGTAAGCATTGCAAAGTCAGCAAAATCATTTGGAAAACCTCCAGGACAAGTTGAAGTTCCTGGCTCAGTCTGAGAATCCATGCTCACCCCCTCTATCTCTTTTTGCAACAACTTCCTCCCTTGGATAAGTTGTTCTATGTCAGGCTGAGAACATTCTAAAATTGGAGGTATGTATTTGATCTCTGAGGAGTTGATAATCAAGTAAAAGCTGGAACATACCATAATCACTGTCTTCTGTATCCTCAGAAAATTTCTCTATCTCAAACTGGGAGTCTTCTGATGCATCAAGGCATCAAGGCTTTGGAAGCCAACAATCAAGTTAAACAGTGGAACATACCATAATCACTATCTTCCTGTCAGTAGATTGCTCTATTTCTGACTGAGCATCTTTCAATGATCAAAGCATCAAACCAGGAAGCTAGCAATCAAGTAGAAGACTGGACATACTAGAACTACTGTCCTTCATGCTCTCAGCATGAGTGCATAACCATTTTTGAGAATGAAGATAAAAATTGCATGGCAACAGGCTTAGCAGAAATGGGTCATGGAAACTTGCAATGAAACCTATGAAAGGGATGCCCCATCAGATGAAAGGGGCAATAGGGAAAACATCAAAAAGTCTTTGAAAGATATTCCAATTGACTGTCAAAGTGAGGCATATAGTGTGGCTTGAATGTTCTTGTCAAAATCTATCCAAGCTGTGAAGTTGTACATTCCATTAGCATGATAAAAGAATGGCTGAGAACACTTGGCCTATGAAAGGCCTTGGGCCAACAAAAATGTTGAAATGGTGGCAACAAGATTAGTGAAATAGAAGGAGTTGACAAGTTGAAGGAAAAAGCTTTGCTTGTTCATCAAGTCATCTGATAACTGAAATCATTCAAAATCAGCATACAACTGTTAACAATCAGCAAGCAAGGTTTGAAGAATTTAATTAGTGCAATCTTCAATTGAAGTGACAACAGCAGCCTTCAAGAAACAAAATAAAAGCTGGACTATTGAGCCACTGGAAATATAAATAGATATATTGTCACCATGACTGGAACAATTGAAATGTGAATCTCCTGACTCCAGCCTAGCAGTAGGTGCAACTTGCAGCCAGACAGCTTTCATGTGAACATAGAGAGTTGAGTGATTAGTAGGGTTGTAGTTATCCATTGCCAATTATCACATAAATGCTTGCATAAATGTCATCAGCCACAGCAAAAACAGCAAAGGTCATATTGTCTCTACTTCATTACATGGTTTTTTGCTTGAGCTTCTGCTTTAGTGTTATTCATTTATTTGCTTTTATGTAACAGCAATCATGTCTAATAGAGTGGCTAATGATGAAATAAATTATATGTGTGTTTAAATTGAAAAATGGCACATGATCTATCTGGACTTTTTGTCTTTTCTTCACTTATTGACTCTAGAATAGCATTAGAATTCAAATCTTCTCCTGCTTTGACATCTTTTTCAAGTTTATTTGCAACTTTTATTTTTCTTCATTTTTCTTCTCTTTTTTATTTTTCTTCTCTGAATTAAAGGACAAAAATGTAATTGGGGTCATGGTTAGGGGCCTGCTAGAAACTGGCAAAAGCACAGTGTAATAGATAGATGTAGCTAAAGAACCTTGCACTAAAGATCAGAAGACAGGGTTGGAGAGTATGTTGCTTAACCAATCTGTTTTATCCAGTGATTCATCAGTTCTATATATTTTTAATACACCATATTATAAGGCCATTCAAACATCCACTGAGTTTTTAAGTCTGGGTGCTTGGAGATGAAAACAATCAGTCAGCATGTTAGTCATCTTTAACATAAACCTGGACAATGAGTAAGAGATCACATTCTGTCAACTATGGATTATGAATCTTGACATTATGAGATGTGGCATTTGATGAATGCTGACCTAATCAAATTAGATTTTACACAGTTTTTATAATTGGATTCTGGTTAGTCTGGGGTACTTATAAGAAAATAGACAACAATATCCACAATATAAATATTTTGAGAAAGATATAAAGTGCTAATATGGTCAAGTATACATATATACATGTGTGGAATTATGTCGAAGGGTCTCACTTGACCCACTTGGCTGAGTGAAATATCTGATTTCCATATTTGGACTGGGAGTCAGCTAACTCAATGGACTGATAACTAATAGATATACATATGTGTGGAATTATATACAAGGATCTCACTCAGCCAAGTGGATAAAGTGAAATATTTGAGTTTTATGTTCAGACCATGAGACATTTAGTTGCATGTTTGGATAAGCATGTAAAATAAGATATTTTCTGCCATACTTGAACAAGTGAGCTGAGTGAGTCATAATTTGCTTCAAGCCTTGTTATCTTGCAGATTGAACCAATCAACAGAAAAGCTTCACACCAGCCTTAGATTGCTTTTTTTCAAATGATTTATAAACAGCTTTTCATTTGAATCCTTTATATCATTAGTCATTTTTTCATCATTGATATTGCAATGCTTATGCCTTTTATTCAGAAACATCTTTCAAGCCAGGATGATGGAATGACACACCAGAAAATTGGCATAGTCCAAATGACAAACAACATAATTGATAGAGATATGCAACATACCTGAAAGTAGATTTTATGTAATTTCAGGCCAGCTGCCATTTGCAGTCATAGTAAGAAAAAGATCAGACTTCTTGTGTTCATGATATATAACCAAGGAATCTTGCAAAAGTTGCTGCATGTAGCAAATACTACCCTTGTGAGTGAATGGTAGAATAACATGTCCAACTTGACTCATATCTTGATTAACATCTTGAACCAAATGATTTCTTAATTCCTGGTATAAATTGTTTGCCACCCAAGTAAAATTGTACTGATCAATTTGCAGCACCCTTGACATAGTATCCTTTAGAAGGAGTTTGTTCATACTGCTCTGGCCCCTCTGTCCCAAATAGGCATGGATCAAGCACTTTGACAAGAATACTATCTCCAAAATTTTGGCCAGGTTCTTTAGGCTGTGTTGATAATCATGATTAGCAACACTACCAAACAGCTATGTGAAGGTTACCCAACAGAGATAAGGGACATTATAGGACAGAAGGCCTTTGTTTTTGCTAGATATGCTGGCAGATCCTTCATTTCTATACAAAATATGATATTCATGAAGCACAAGCACCTGGGCAATGTCCAGGGCATGAGTGTTGTGCTTTAAAATGGGCAGAAAATGCATTTCCTCTAGAAAAGGCCTCCACCACTCTGTGGGATGATGAAGTTCAAAGATCACATGAACCAGTTGACTCATGGAATCCAGCTTCCTTGCTTCATTCAACTCCACTCCAAGACCATGTGGAATGTTGCAAATCATTTGCCCATAGTATTGCTGACCTGTGTAGAAATAATGCTGTCCTTGCCAATCAACAAGAGCATCCTCCTGTGCTCCTATGTCATATAGTTCTGGAAAGTATTGGCAAAAGAATGCCACATAGAGTTGTTGGATCAGCTTTGAATGAATGATAACAGGCAGGTTGAGGATATGTTTCTGCAGCATGAGATCAAACTTACTATCATTCCAGAAATAGAGTTGCTGGTTGCCCCTTCTGGAATGTGCAGTGTTCCAAGTTGTGCGACAAAAGATATGTGTATCCTGGTAGCAAGTCTTCTTGTTCTAGTAACTTAGGCATGCAATAACTATTGGGCATAGAACTCCAAGATAAAACACCAGAGAGGAGCCAAGTGCTTGAGGTAGAAATCATAGACACTCTTGCCTTGATTTCTCCACTTGCTTGGCACTGGGATTGCTAATTGCAAGGTTCCCATCAATTAAAAATAAACCACAAGCATAGAAGATTTCTTTGTATCGGTCAAACAGAAAGCTATGAAATTGTTGAGCCCAGGGAGGAATGTCACTGGTTAAAATTATTGGTGCAATGCAAAGGAACAGCAAGCAGTTACTGTTCTGCAGCCAGAAATTCATGGCATTCTTGCTTTTTTTGAGAAGAGGCAAAAGGCATCCTTCAATTGCTTCAACTGCAGGTTTGAGGATGGGAAAGTTTTTCTTCTGCTGAAGAAACAAGCCCAGGTGGTTTAGGTTATCAGAAAGCTGCAAAAGATCCAGGAAAGAATGAAAAGAATTTAGAACATCCTCTGAGTCAGAAAGGCATCAGTGGATGAGTAGCTCTATCTCAAGTAAAATATGCCAGGCTTCTTTGCCTATATCCACAAAACTAATTATGCCATTCTTCATGTGTGTCAACCACAATAGCTGTTCCATCTGGCTGAAATCCATGATGTATCCTGGAACATTCCTTGAATGGAGTAGGGGCAACACTGTACCAGACAGACTTGAAGTGATCATATGGTGTGGAGTAATCGAGCTCTGAAATGCTTTGTACCCATTTTTCTTTCTCTTGGCAAATGACCCTGCAAGCAAGGTAAGCTGCATGTGGTTGAAAGTGATGGAATGCTACTTGCTTGAGTATGTTTATTGTTGATATTCCACCCACATCATGCCATTTCTCTTGCTCCATCTTCTCTACCTCTTCTTTTCTCTCCATCTCCATCTCCTCTTCTTCCCCTGCTTGTGCCTGATTATCATTTGCCACCACATCCAATTCATTGAAAGAAGTACTACCATGAATCATATTGATTGGCTTATGCATTAGAGGGAAAAATGTAATTGAGGTCATGGTTAGTCAGGGTTATATTGGCTAACATGATTAAAAAGCCACAGATGCACACTGGCAGAAATGTGTTTTATGCAAATAACATCACATAATTAGAAACAAAGAGTAGTGAAATATAGATGAATTTGAATGTAAATTGGATGAAATGATATGTTGATTGAATGTTATATGTACACTATATGTATTGGTTTATATTGATTTGTTATAGATCAGCACAAGTTGGAAATATATATCTTCATACTTGAAAATGCACAAACCTACTGTATTGGATATGTGGATGTCTTGTCACTACTTTGAGGTAATATCTATAAGAATAAACATAGAGAGATGCTGTCTGGTTTGTGTGGTTTTTATCTGGACATTATATGTATTGGTTTGTTATAGATTAGCACCAGTTGTAATTACATATATTCAGACTTGAAAGTGTGCAAACCCACTATATCAGATATGTGGAGATCTTGTTAACACTTTGATGAAATATCTATAAGAATAAACATAGAAAGATGCTGTCTGGCTTGTGATGTCTTTATCTGCACATTATATATATTTGTTTGTTATAGCTTAGCATGAGTTGTAAATACATATCTTTAGACTTGAAAGTGTGCAAACCTGCTGTATTGAATATGTGGAAATGTTGTCACCACTTTGATGAAATATCTATAAGAGTGAACATAGAAAGATGCTGTCTGGTTTGTAATGTCTTTATCTGCACATTATGTGTATTGAATTGTTATGGATTAGCACCAGTGGGAAATATATATCTCCATACTTGAAAGTGGGCAAATCTGCTATATTTGATATGTGGTTATCTAATTAAGACTTTGAGGCAGAGTGTATGAGAGTGAACATAGAGAGATGCTGCCTAATTTGTGGTGTCTTTATTTGCACATTAAGTGTATTGGTTTGTTATGGATTAGCACCAGTTGGAAATATGTATTTTGACCTCAGAGAAGTGTGCAAACCTACTGGATCAGATATGCAGACAAACAATCCAAATTTTATTGAGTTGATTCATGTTGGCTGTAGATATTTATGTTATAAGTTTTAAAGAAGATAATATATTTTGATTGTGATTTAAGGACAAAAATAGAATTGTGGTCATGTTTAATCTGAGATATAGTGGCTAATATAATTGACAATGTGGATATCTGGCATGGCAGAAATGGATATAATTAAAATATTGATATCTAATGAGAAAGAAATAGTAGTAAAATATAAAATTTGTATTGGTCTGTTATTGATTATGATAAGTTGAGAATATTTTATTTGAAAAGTTGAAAAGTGCACAAATGTGCTGGATTGGATGTGCTGATACAGAAAGTAATATGTATGTGATAGATGATAGTTGGATGTAGCTATGTATGATAATGACTAAAATGCACATATGCAATGAAGTGGATTTGTGGAAATTGTATAAATTGAAAGTATTCTATAAAAAAGTTGATATAAATTAATGAATGTGGTATAGAGATATGTAAATGGATTATAAATATGAAAATTCCGCAGATCTGCCAGAGCAAATGTGCGCATTTTGAATAATAAATAAATTTCAAAAACAGTTTTGATATTGAATTTAATTATGATGTAAAGAGAATACTGGGACATAGTGTGGGAATTTGAGTTAGCTTTGGTGGAGACATAAATAGTTGATACTATTGGCTACATAATCACCCCCTAAGTGAAGTAATTCTACTAACATGCTGTGAAGATATGGAGAATTTAAATGAGCAATGACATGAAAAGAAATTTTAAAGATGTAAAGTGATAACTGGGATGTGATGGAAAAGACTGAGTAGTAGATGAGGTGTTGTAGTAGAATGAAAGATATAGATATAATTGGTATGTATAAGTATAAGCAAATTTTTATGGTGGCTGATTGTGAATGAATATAATATATTGACTATCCATATGAAGTTGACACCTTCAGTAGTGCAAGCATGCCTCTTATGTAAGTGTCCCCCTTACATAAGCAAACATGCATATGAGTCAACACCTCCAGTAGTGTAAGTGTCCCCCTTTGGCAAGTGTGCACTGTTACAGGATTATACTTTTTTACTACCAAAGTGACTACATTTTGACCAGTGCCAGTCATACTATGTATGACTGTAGTTTTTATTAGCAAAGTTGAGTACACTTTGGCTACACTTTGATTAGTGTTAGTCAGATGTCAGTCAGAGTTTACTGTGCCTTTTCACTATCAAAGTTGGTACACTTTGGTATACTCTTAAGCTAATGTCACATTATCCTAGACTTTACTACCAGTTTTGCTACACTTTTATTCTATTGTCCACCATACACCTACTTATATGATTCAAGGTGGTAAGGACTTTGGTGCTGTCATTGGGATAGAGAGCAGCATTGATGGTGAAGTAGGCCTTCATGGCCTTGATCCAGCAAGTGGCTTTCTCAGGGGATCCAGAAAAGTCATTGGGGAGACCAGCTTTGAGTTCCAAGGGCACATCAGCCAGCTGAAGAGTGTTGATGAAAATAGATGGGGGCAAAAGGGAGGGGCTGGCAGAGCTGCTGCCTTTGCAAGACTGGAATGGTGGTGGGGGCTGGCCAGTAAGCTGAAGCACATGGGCTAAGCATTCCATGGTCAAGAAGGATTCTGCTGGGGCTGGTACCACACATGGTTGCTGTGCTGGTTTGTATGTTACTCCTCTTTCAACAGGTGGGAGATTAGGATGATATCTGGGGTTGGTGGGAGGCACAGCTGATCTAGAGGATCCTACTATATGGTGAGGAGGTCATTGTTCAGGTGACAGGTGAAACAACCCTTGAGCACTGGTTTTTAGGCTATTCACTAGACCTTCTAGACCATGGGGGGACTGAGTTGGTATGCTAAGCTCAAGGAGAAAACCCCAGGAGAACCAGACTAGGTGCCCTGGCTTGAATTCAGGCTTTATATACTATTATACATGTTTGCAACTATTGTACTCTAATCTAGAGATTGTACATAAAGAGGGCAAAGAGAACACTGCCTGGCATAGCCTGGTAGTGGAATAGAAGCATAAAAATGGAGGGAAATGAGTAACAGAAGGAGAAAATGAGGGGTAGTTGAATATATGTACAACAAATATGTGAAATATGTTTGGTGCAGCATAGTGTGGTAGAATGGAAGGCGTAGCCTCTAGGAGCCTAGAATTCATGTGGAAGAACATGCAGATAGTGCATGTAGAATGGAGAGATCCCATCTAGAGATCTGGGGTGGTAACCTATACAAAGATGTATGGTGAACATTAGGATAGAGTGTAGCAAAGTTGGTAGTAAAGTGTAGGGCAAGGTGACATTAGGTTAAGAGCATACAAAAGTTGGTAGTAAAGTGTAGGATAGCGGTGACACTAGTCAAAGTGTAGCAACTTTGGTAGTGAAAAGTATCATCCTGTAACAACAGGGATTTTCAACTTCTCTGGGATAAAATGGTGATGGGGGCAGTCACTTCCTAGACAGGAGAGTGATGTGGAGAGTGACATCTTTTGTTACACAAGGCTCAACACAGTGCAAGCATTTGAGCAAAGCAATACAATGTCTTCACATTCACAAGTTGCTCACTAACATAGAGCTAATGATGTTTGCCTTGAGAGGGATATTAAGAGGGATTGCAGGCCAATTGCTCAAATAATGCTAAACACAATGTATAATTGCACAGATTTAGCTAGAGAGACTTCTAGCTAGTCTGCTAGTGTATATATACATAGGAATACTTTAGGGCAAGGTAGAGAAAGACAAAAAGGAATGCTGCAGAGAAGCATTGTAAAGAAAGAGACCATCAGAGTGGTGTCCACAGCATTGGAACATTCTACAAGAAGTGGAGATAGTAATTAAAGAAGGGCACAGCCTAGATGCCGAGTGATGAGCACAAAGAGATGGAGAGATAGGCATATGATGAATATAGTGGTGACTCATAGGGCTTTGAGGGTGAAGAGTGAAACAACCCTTGAGCTCTTGTTCTTAGGCTATTCACTAAACCTCCTAGACCATGGGGGGACTGAGTTGGTGTGCTAAGCTCAAGGGGAAAAACCCAGGAGAACCAGACTAGGTTCCCTGGCTTGC
>JBBPKK010000914.1:0-14137 GCA_038089215.1 Tylopilus vinaceipallidus | reverse complement strand
CCCTCCTCCCACCCTCCACACCGCCCCCCCCCCCAGCCCCCCCCCCCCCCCGCCCCTCCCCCACAACGCTCCCCCCCCTCCCCTCCCCCCTCCCCCCTCACTGCAAGGCAAGAGACCACTTACACCTTTGGCAACCCTCCTACCCCCACCCCCGAGGTGCTACAGACCACATGGGATCCCCCCTGCCCATCCCAGAAAGCCAACTAGACCACATCCTTCAAGTCATCATGGCATCATGGACTGAAAGCACCAAAGAGACCTATGGATCTGGTCTTCTAGTATTCCACGTCTACTGTGATCTTCACCACATCCCAGATCAGCAGAGAACCTCCACCTCCCAACCCCTCCTCATGGCCTTCATTGCAAGCTGCGCTGGCTCCTACTCTGGTACCACCGTCTCCAACTTCATTGCAGGTCTGAAAGCCTGGCACCTGCTGCATGGCCTCCCCTGGGGCACCAACATGGACGAAACATGCTCCCTCGTAGAAGGAGCCACCCACCTCGCCCCAGCCTCCGCACACCACCTCCAATGCACTCCCTTCGAATGCTCAACCCTCCTTCACTTCCTCACCTACCTTGACCTCTCCCACCCCTGCAATGCAGCCATCTTCGCCTGCATTACAGTAACCTTCTACTCCGTCTCCCGCCTGGGAGAATTCACCATCCCCTCCATCCAGAAATTCCAGGCAAACCCTGCCCGCTACATCCATAGATCCTACACCTCATCATCCCTAGATGGTACAGGCAACCCCATCACCTCCTTTCACCTCCCCACCACCAAGTGCTCCCCAGCAGGCAAATCCACCCACTGCGCCTCCATCCTCCACCTCACCAACTCCCTGGCATGGTTGCAAAACCACTTTGCCATCAATTCCCCAGGCCTGAACGAACACCTGTTCACATGGCGCCACCCGAAAGGTCCATGCCCCCTCACCAAAGTCGAAGTCACCAAACACATACAGGATATTTCAGCCTGCCACAACCTCCCAGTCCTGAAAGGCCACATGTTGAATGGACACTAGTACATACACATGGAATGTAACCTCCACTCCTAGTAGGTAGATTACTATTACCATTAATACAGTAGTGATACCCCAGTCACGTGATACCTGTATGGTATATAGATTCGAACTCAGTTGTCTGAGTTCTAATAGACTCTTGTCTTCCTACAACCACCATCAGTAGCAGCATACCGCAGCACACCACTCGGTGAGTAGCCACTAGGCTTGCCTGCTGTGCAACAAGCCTGTTCAACAGGTTATGAGCCCCGCTTAGCATGGTATGATGCTCGCCTTCGGGCTGAGCTGATTACTAGCCTAGCTGGTTACCTCTGGAAGTAGTGTTGCGCCAAACTATGGCACACCTACAACCAGATGTAAATGTGATGGCCGCTGGTACTACTGCCCATCCTGCTCTACCTCTATGGTGGTAGCTGAGAAAAGTCACTCACTGTACTTTGTACATGCGACCAACTCGCTACTACATATAGGGAGAAACTTTGTTGGTCTGTCTCTATGAGACTCGAGCTTACATTCGTCTCTTACAGAAACCAACAATGTCTTCCTGTCTCAAATCCAACATCCCCAAATTCAACGGTTCCAACTGGAACAGCTGGTGGCCCATCATGGAGGCCTACCTCCGATCCACCGGCACCACTTGGGCCCTCGCAGTCGCCACCATCCCCACTGGTCCTGCCACGAGCGACAATGATGATGTGAATGCGTTCATCAAGGTCAGGAGCGCCAACGACACCATTGTCGGCGCTATCACCCTCTCAATGACTCCCACCTTCCGGGAGAAGTATAACCAGGACTCATGCAAGGAACTTGTTGCTGCCCTCAAAGCCGACTTTGGCAGCACCAACTGTTATGCTAGGTACGACATAGTGCAAGCTGTAAGGCGAAGCAATACAAAGTCTACACGTTCACAAGTTGAGCTAACGTCATTTGCCTTGAGAGGGATACTAAGAGAGATTGCAGGCCAATCACTCAAAGAATGCTAGAACACTACGTATAATTGCGCAGATTTAGCTGGGGATTCCCCAGGCTAATCCATGGTCCTTAAATACATCTTGTGTACTTTAGGGCTAGTGTGAGACATTGTAACAAACGAAGATGCTGCGGAGAATCATCGTAAACAATAAGAACTGTCAGGGCAGTGTCCACAGCATCAGAATGTTCTGATGGAATGAGATGGTAGCTAGGGAATTGCGCAGCAGAGATGCCATTCGATGAGAAGGAACAACGAGAGCGCAAGACAAAGAACATGGATAAGCGTACACCATAGGGCTTTAAGGAGGACGGAAACGAGCCCTAGGACCGGCAAATGTACGTATAAGCATAAAGGAGGGAAAGGGAATAAGAACAAGCAGAGAAAATGTAACATTACCCCCTTACTAAGGCAGAGGTACCACTTCCAACACAACCTTCTAGTTTCCAGGTGCATTGGCAGCTCTTCTATCCCCTTCTTCTCTTCGTTCCCCATCCTGTTCAAACCAGTCAGAGGTCAAGTCTCCGTCATACCTCTCATTCCAGGCATCCTCCTCCCCAGATACAGGCGCATTTGCTTCAAGGGGGGAGGTTGTCTCCCGAAAAGGACAGTTTGCCACAATGTGGCCTAAGCGGTCGCAATGGTTACAGTGATGATTGGGGCAGGATGCTTGGGCATGACCAGGGGATAAGTTGTTGCAGTAGGGGCAACGATACCTAGGGCAGTGTATTCTCCAGTGGTCCGAGGCTCCGCAAACAAAACACATCCTATCAGGGGGACCCGTAACAAGGGGGGAAGGTGAAGGCATGCGAACAGGGAGAGGCGCAACCTCATTGTCGATGTGAGGGGAAGAGGGGATGGTTTGGGTGTGAGGAAGCCCCCTCCAGTTGGTGCGAACGCTTGTGAAGGGGGACGAGCGTCGCCTGTCCTGAAAAAACTGTTGTCATTCGGCTTCCTGGACGTCTGATGGGAGGAGGGGTGGGGAGGAGAGGCGGTCAGCTAGGGAGATAGAGGTTCCTCGAGGAATGGGGTCCCAATGGTAGCTTGGAGGGCGGAGATAATAATGGAGGTTGGGGCTGGAGAGAAGTTCAAGGATAGGGCGAATGTGGGGACGGAGGAGGTTGGGGGGGAGGAAATCCAGCAGTGTACTGAGTTCTTTGGCTGCTAAAAGATCCAGAACCAAGTTGCTTGATTCCACCATCCCCTGAGTCAGAGAATCATACGCCTGAGAGCGTGGTTCTTCAAGGGGGAAATTCGCAAGGTGGAAGCGACTGAGGGCGATAGATCGGTAGACGTTGGCCAGTGGGGGAAGGAGGGTGGTTCCGGGGAAAACTGTGGACTGTTCCAGGGCGAAGGTGAGTGTGGGGCTTTCCAAGACAGTAGTGAGAACAATACGAAGCCGGTTGACCGGCAGGCAATTGAGATGGATGGGGAAATCTTCAGGGATGGGGAGGATGGGTGAATCATTGGGCAGGGGGGGGGTGTAAGCATCAGGGGAGGCAGAGGGGGAAGAGATGTAGGAGGACAGAGACGACATGTTGTTAGGCAGAGGTGGGAAGCAATGGGGGGAATTCCAGGGGGTGGTCGGACTTATAAGCGTCAAGGAGTTCCTGGGAATGTTCCAAGTTGTCTTTGTGTTCCCAGGTGTCTTCGGCCGATGAATATCCCTTCCATCTAACCAAAAATTGTCTTCTTCGGCGTGATCCACAATGGGCTAAGATCATTTCGATTTCGTACTCTTCATCTCCGTCTATATCCTCCGGGAGTGGTTCTAGAAACAGAGTTCCGTGCTTGGTGGTAGTTCGGAAAGGGGAAAGAAGGGAAGTGTGGAAGACTGGGTGAATTCTCCAGGTTGGGGGAAGTTTCAGGTGGTAAGCGAGAGGGGAAATGACTTTTTCTATGGGGAAGGGACCGTGGCGACGTTGGAAGAGCTTAGGATGGGCGCCAGGGAATCGGAGGTTTTGGGCTTCAAGCCAGACCTTGTCTCCTTGTTTCCAGGGGATAAATTTAGAGCGGACTCTGTCTTTCATGAGGAGGCATGCCTTCTCATGTGCGGCAAGGGCTTCTTTCCTCACTTCTTCTAAGGCAGTCATTCGTTGTTCTAGGGCGGGAAGGAAGGTTTTGCCCAGAGGTGGGTAGGAGCAGGGTTCATATCCCATCATGAGATAGAATGGCGATTGGTGGGTGGAAGAGTGGGGGGAGGAGTTGTGTGCGAATTCGGCAGTAGGGAGGAACTGAGACCAGGACGTGGGAGACCCTTGGCAATAGATACGGAGGTACATTTCAAGTTCCTGATTAAGGTGCTCAGTTTGGCCATCAGTTTGAGGGTGATAAGGGGAGGAAAGGGCTATGTCATATTGGAGGAGTCTAGCCAGTTCTAGGCTAAAGGCAGAAGCGAATTGGGGTCCTCTATCGGAGATGACTCGGTCATGGAGTCCAAATCGGGGGTAAACATGGTGGAAAAAGAGTGCTGCAATGCCTGCTGCATCAATGGTTTTGGTACAAGGGATAAAAATACCCCCCTTCGAGAGTCCATGGTTGACCACGACCAAAATAGAGTCAAAGCCATTGGAAAGGGGTAGGTCGGTGATGAGGTCAAGGGAGATTTGTTGGAAGGGGCGAGTAGCGGAGGAGGAAAGGGGGGACAATGCAGGGACGGTTGGGTGGGTGTTGATCTTGTTGGCCTGACAGGTGGGACATCCCAGGACATATTTTCGAACAAAGGAGGCTAGGCCTGGCCACCAGTAGTCATGTTGCACTAAAGTCTGAGTGCAAAAAATGCCCCCATGTCCAGAACTTGGGGAGGAGTGTAGGTGGGCAACCAGCTTGTGGCGAAGGGGGGCGGGGATGTAGAGGCGGCTGTGGTAATACAATTGGTTGTCAGTGTAAGACCAGTCAGAGGGGTGTGAGCGAGCAAGGGGTACGTCCGAGTCGGCGAGGCGTTGCAATGCAGTGAGGACGAAGGGATCGGAGGGAGTCGAGGAGGCAAGTTTGGAGGCAATGGAGGCGTCAAGGGTTCGTACAAACAAGTGGTTGGGAAGGAGGGTGACATCCTCATTGTCCATGATGGTGGGGGGGTAGGAGAATCGTGATAGGGTATCGGCTGGGGCAACTTGGGAGGCAGGGACATGTTTGAACAACAAATTGAAGTCCTGGAGGAAAAGGAGCCATCTGGCCTGGCGTCGACTTAGGTGTTGGGGTTGGCGGAAGTAAGAGAGGTTTTTATGATTGGTGATGATGGTAACCGGGTGTCCAGTGCCACGGAGGTAGTGCTTCTAGGCAGTAAGGGCATGGATGACTGCCAAGAGTTCTCAGTCATAGATGTCGTAGTTTCGTTCGGCTTGGGAGAAGGTCTGAGAGAGGTAGGCACAGGGATGGAGATCACTGTTGCCGTCGGATTGGAGTAGAATTCCTCCAGAGGCTACAAGGGAAGTGTCGGTCATGATGGAGAAAGGTTTGTTTAGGTCAGGCATAGAAAGGACTGGTTGGGATGTGAAGGCCGATTGGAGGGAGCGAAAGGCGGTTTCCTGATCGTTCTCCCACTTCCACGTGGAGGAGGATTTGGTAAGATCGATGAGAGGGCGAGCTAGGGTGGAGAAGTTGGGTATGAAGCGTCGGTAGAAGTTGCAGAAACCTAGGAATGACCGTACACCTTTGACATTGGAGGGGGGTTTCCAGGAAGAGATGGCATCGAGTTTAATGGGATCAAGGTGGACCGAGTTATGGCGAACTACCATCCCCAGGTATTCCATATGGTCTTGGTCAAAGGAGCATTTGGACAACTTGAGGTACATCTTTTGTTCCCTTAGTCGTTGTAGAACTTGCCGAGTTCGTTCCTGGTGGAGGGGGAGATCTTCAGTTCCAAATCCTAGGTCATCCATGTAGATCTTCAGCCACCCTTCTGCGATCATATCCCGAAAGATGTGTTTCATGAGGGCTTGGAAGTGGGATGGGGCATTAACAAAACTGAAGAACATAACCAGTGATTCCCAGAGTCCTTCGGAGTTTACCCAAGCTGTCTTCCAGATATCGTCCTCATGAATGCGGACATTGTTGTAGCCCCATCGGATGTCGAATTTGGTGAAATACCTGGCATGTTTGAAACCGTCAATAAGGTCGGAGATGAGAGGAAGGGGATAGGCATTTCGGACGGTGTGGGAGTTAAGGTAGCGATAATCCTGGCAAGGGCGGACTTTCCCATCCTTCTTTGCTACAAAAAAAAAGGGGGAGGCTTGGGGGGAGGTCGACTGACGGATTTTTCCTGCTCTGACATTTTCCAAAGTGAATTCCTCACAGGCTTTCTGTTCTTCCAGGTTGAGGGGGTAGATCTTGGTGATTTTCGGGGTGAAATCATCATTTAGTTTGATGCGAAAATCCCATTCTCCACGAGAAGGGGGCAGTTCACCAGGGGGTGGTTCGGTAAAGACATCAGCAAATTCTTTATACGCATCTGGGAGGGATACTTCTTCCTTTGCGGCCGTCATGGTGAGGGAGGTGGAGAGAGTTGTTTTGTTCAGGTATTGGTCGAGATGGGAGCAGGGTAGGGGCGGTATAGGTTCATCTGGGACGAGGCATTGTCCTGTTCTCCAGTTGATTGTTGGGTTGATTCGTTTCAACCAGGGTAGCCCTAGGATTGCTTTTTCTTTTCCTAGGTTGGTTATAAAGAAGGTCTGGGTGTGGTGGGTGGATTCAGGTAGGGATACTTTCAGAGTGGTTACAAAGCGTATGGTTCCATCAGAGTTTTTGGTTCCATCAACATTGTGGGCAATGATTGGTTGGGGGAGGCGAGAGAGAGGAAGGCGGTTTCAGTGGACTTGTTCCCAGGATATAAAACATCCTGTGGCTCCACTGTCGATGAGGGCATGGAGATCGACTTTAGCTTTGCTCCCACATTGAAAACGAATGGGCAGGCACATAGATGATTCATTTGTATAAGTAGTGTACATGGGAGCGACATACTGGGAAGAAAACGTCGATTTCTTTTCTTCCCGAGCTAAAAACCCGGAGTGGAAGTGGTGGCAGGGGTTTCCTCTTCCTCCTTATAGTCGTCATCATGGCAGATGCGGAGGTTTCTCAAAATGAGGTTGTGAGATATTCCCTTTGCTCTAAGGGAGTTGACATAGGCGAAAATGGAGTTGTCAGGGTTTCTGACCGGATTGGTGGGTGGGGCAGGGGTTGTTTCCATGGTCCTGACTTGTGCAGGTCGATAGGTGTTTCCAGAAGGTCTGGGAGGTGCTGCTCCGGCACAATGGTTAGAAGATCTGCAGCCCTTTTGCTTACATTGGAAGCAATGTCCCTCTCGGATCAAATGGGCTTTATCGGTGGGGGTTAACTGGACATAATCGATGTCCATGGCCATGGGGTCTCTTTCTTTCTGGGGGTGGGGTGTGGAGGTAGTGGTGGATCAGTGGAGTCCCTGAGCTGTTGCCAACTGGGAATGGAACTGCTTGGCCTTCTCAATGCGTTCTTTCAGGGTGTTGGGGACTTTCTCCATTCCATAGATGAGGAGGTTAATACAGCGATTAATTCCTTTAGAAAAGAGGCGACAGAGTTCCGTTTCGTCGGAGATTTTGGCTTTGGAAGCCAAGTTGACAAAGTTGGTGATGTACTGTTGGAAGCTGTTATCGCTTCCGATCCTCTTTAGATCCTTTTGTTCGAGTCGTTCCAGCTGTTCCCTGGCAGTTGTGATGATGTCGAAGGGGAAGAAGGTGGAGGTGAAGTCGTCGACAAGTTTATCAAAGGTTTTTTCGGTGGGGGGAATGGTAACGTCAGACATCTTGTCCAACCATGACTCGGAAAACTGAATTCCTCGTCCTTTGCTCATACGGTTCAAGGTGGTAAGGACCTTGGTGCTGTCATCAGGATAGAGGGCAGCATTGATGGAAAAGTAGGCTTTCATAGCCTTGATCCAGCAAGTGGCTTCCTCGGGGGATCCAGAAAAGTCATCAGGGAGACCAGCTTTGAGTTCCGAGGGCATATCGGCAGGCTGGGGGGTGTCAATGCAAATGAGTGGTGGTGAAGGGGAAGGACTGGCTTGGCTGCTTCCTTTGCTAGACTGGGAAGGGGGTGGAGGCTGGCTGGTGAGCTGAAGCACACGGGCAAGACGTTCCATATTCAAGAATGATTCCGCTGGGGCTGGTACCGCACGCGGTTGTTGTATTGGTTCGTAGGTTACTCCCCTTTCGATCGGTGGGAGGTTTGGACGATATCTGGGGTCAGCAGGGGGAGCGGCTGTTCTGGAGGATCCTGCTATGCGTTGAGGGGGCCGTCATTCGGGTGACGGAGAGTCTCGAGTTCTCTGGGATGAAATGGTGGTGGGGGCAGTCGCTCCCTAGACAGGAGAGCGATGGGGAGAGCTAAATCTTTTGTTACGCTAGGTACGACATAGTGCAAGCTGTAAGGCGAAGCAATACGAAGTCTACATGTTCACAAGTTGCTCACTAACGTAGAGCTAACGTTGTTTGCCTCGAGAGGGATACTAAGAGAGATTGCAGGCCAATCACTCAAAAAATGCTAGAACACTACGTATAATTGTGCAGATTTAGCTGGGGATTCCCCAGGCTAATCCATGGTCCTTAAATACATCTTGTGTACTTTAGGGCTAGTGTGAGACATCATAACAAAAGAAGATGCTGCGGAGAATCATCATAAACAATAAGAACTGTCAGGGCAGTGTCCGCAGCATCAGAATGTTCTGATGGAATGAGATGGTAGCTAGGGAATTGCGCAGCAGAGATGCCATTCGATGAGAAGGAACAACGAGAGCGCAAGACAAAGAACATGGATAAGCGTACACCATAGGGCTTTAAGGAGGACGGAAACGAGCCCTAGGACTGGAAAATGTACGTATAAGCATAAAGGAGGGAAAGGGAATAAGAACAAGCGGAGAAAATGTAACACCAACGTCACCACTGCCTATCGGCACTTCTGCGATCTCCTCATCCTCACCATCCCCAACTCCAGTTTGCCCATCCCCACCTTAACCAAGGTGGAATCCGCCTTCACCACCCTCGATTCCATGGGGTATAAAATCTCCGAGAACATCAAGGG
Organism: Tylopilus vinaceipallidus; assembly: GCA_038089215.1. Lineage (NCBI taxonomy): Eukaryota > Fungi > Basidiomycota > Agaricomycetes > Boletales > Boletaceae > Tylopilus > Tylopilus vinaceipallidus. The sequence continues at coordinate 5,098 of JBBPKK010000914.1, read as the reverse complement.
GATGATCCTCCTGGCAAAGCTCCCTCCTTCAATGGAGGTGACAACCCAGATGCTGGTCCAGAAGAAGGACTCGACAGGGGCTGCTGTGGAACCCAAGGTCGCTGACATTGTGTCGGTGGCCTCCCTCACCTGGCAGACCCAAGCGAACCTGGGGGACAAGAACTGGCAGTCAGACCAGACCACCAACACGAACAAGATCTCTGCCATCAAGGCAAAGGGCTCTGAGCCCACCTTCCAACAGCAGCAGCAGCGCCCCTAGGCACAGCAGCAGCAGAAGGAAGGGGAGGAAAAGAAGAAGCGTGCACGCAAGCCATGTGGAAAGGGGAAGGGCAAGCAGGCCCACGATGCACACCTTGCGTCGTCAGCCTTCGCCCCCTGGACCGACTTTGTCCTCCACACCTCCGGCCCCTCTCCGACTCCGGACCCCCGTGTCCTATCCCACCGCCCTGCCCACCTTTTCCAAGGGGAAGAGGGCGCTCCCTTCCATTCTGGTATCCAAAAGGCATTCAACCTTGCAGATCGGATTGGAGCACAACCCTCTTACCAGGGTATATGGGCGTTGGATCAAGTCATCCAACATTCCTCCGCCACCATCAAGGAGCTAGACTCCGAAGATGAGAAGCCGCAGAGCAAGCGTGGTCATCGCTCCCGCAAGCACACCCACTGGGTGGCAGACTTGGACGACGAATGGGACGTCAGCAAGGACGAACACCTCGCCAAGGACATGGGCTGGCAAGCCCCCACCAATGCCATCATGGGCCCTTCAGGGACCACCCACGATGAAGATGACATTGTGGGGCTTTATGCTGACCCGGTCGACGAGGACATTGCCGTCGTCGCCGGATTTAGAGGAGAACCTGTTGACGACGGGTTTGGTGACTATCATATGAGGTCAGTCCTCTTCACACAGACACAGGAACCGTGCTCACTACTAGACACTTCCACAGCTCGTAGTTTACATTCACATGTCATAGCACTACCTGTATGTTTCCCCCCCGCCACAATTACATTTTCATTCCCTGCGTGCAAATGTGTGAATAGTAGTAAGACGTACAAGCCTCATGGCCCATGTTCCTGTGGAAGGAACCTAGAGAACCTCTGGATTCTCAACTCCAGTGCTTCAATGCACTTTACACCCCACCACACTGATTACGTCAAGTACCAGAAACTTACTGGGAAAGAACAGATACCAGTAAACACTGCCTCGAATGTTATATTCGTTGAAGATATGGGGAGAGTCCTAGTATGATGGAAGGACGCAGCTGGACATGTTCGGTTGCTCAACCTTTACAAAGTCGAACATATCCCCGGATCTGGTGTACACTTAGTGTCAATGGGTCAGTTATTGATTCATGGTGCATGCGTTACTGGAGACCTACATGGGCTGCGAATGACATATGGCGATGGCAAACTGCTTGCCACTTTTAAGCCTGGTCAACTCGGCCCTACCATCTATACATTGGAACAGGTCCCCCTACACAGCAAACCACATATCATAATGACTAGTACCCTTGACTATGACATTGTTCATAAGCGTTTTGGTCACCCATTGCACGAAGTGCTTCGTCAGGCGAAGAAGCATACAAAAAACTTCCCTGAGGTAGACTTCCCTTCTGAAGACCTGGTATGCCCCGGATGTATCAAAGGCAAACTCCCCAACAGGAGTTTTCCTCCCTCTGAGCAGTGCTCTTCGCGCTTATTCGAGCTTATCCACTTGGATTTGAAGTCCTTCCCAGTTGAGTCATATCACCAGTACCGCTATGTTATCACCTTCCTTGATGACTACAGCTCTTTTGCTTGGACCATGTCATTGCGAAATAAAAACGACACTTTGACTGCCACTTGGCATTTTCTTAAAATGGTCTCAACGCAGTTCGAGCGCAAGGTAGTAGGATGGATGTCCGATGCTGGGGGAGAATACAAATCCCAAGCATTCAATACCATGCTCAAGGAACAGGGGATAAGGATTTTTCAATCCGCCCCTCATACTCCTATGCAAAATGGCTGAGCCGAAAGGCTCATGAGGACCCTAGGTGACAAGTCAGAGTTGAGGTGGCATGATGCCTGCGCACCTGACAGCTGGTGGGAGTTCTCCTTCTCCCATGCCACCCATGTCTACAACCAGACCCTGATGCGCCGGCTTAATGGCAAAATGCCATTTGAGATGTTACACGGCATTATGCCCAATGTCTCTTATCTCCGGGTCTGGGGATGTGCTGCTTTTGTGCACGTCCCTGCCGACACCCGGGATGATAAGCTGGCCCCTAAGGCCGAATTGATGACACACCTTGGAGTGGCACCTGGAATGGATTGCAACTGGATCTTCATGCAATCCCCCAGCAACGTCATTTTCACCTCCTCTCATGCCATCTGGGAAGAAGCATGTTTCCCCAAGTGCTCCATCAATAAGGGAAAACAACCTGAGCAACCTGTAGGTCAACCGTGGGCGCCTTCCCCAAGGCTGCCCTTGCCTGGTTCCTACAGCGACAGTGACACTGAAGGCCCCAGACCTGGTCCATCTGTGCCTCAAGCCCACTGTCCTGCACCTGTCCCCCCTTGCACTCCATCGCCTTCTCCCACACTGCAGCCTGCCGCTCCGTGCAAGACGCGAGTCGCTGTGCCCCCTCTGATTCCCCCTGCCCCACTTTGCCGCTCTGTGTTACATTTTCTCTGCCTATTCTTCTTTCTCTTGCTCCCTTTATGCTTATACGTACATCTGTCCGTCCTAGGGCTCATTCTCGTCCTCCTCAAAGCCCTATGGTATATGCTTATCCATATTCTCTGTCTTGTGCTCTCGCTTTTCCTTCTCATCGCATGGCATCTCTGCTGTGCAGTTTCCTAGTTACCATTTTGTTCTATCAGAACATTCTGATGCTGCGGACACTGCCCCGACAGTTCTTATTGTTTACGATGATTCTCTGCAGCATCCTCTTTTGTTACCTTGTCTCACACCAGCCCTAAACTACACAGGATGTACTTAAGGACTGAGGATTAGCCTGGGGAATCCCCAGCTAAATCTGCACAATTATACATAGTGTTCTAGCATTCTTTGAGTGATTGGCCCGCAATCTCTCTTAGTATCCCTCTCGAGGCAAACAACGTTAGCTCTGCGATAGTGAGCAACTTGTGAACATGTAGACTTCATATTGCTTCGCCTTACAGCTTGCACTACGTCGTACCTAGCGTAACAAAAGATTTAGCTCTCCCCATCGCTCTCCTGTCTAGGAAGCGACTGCCCCCATCACCATTTCATCTCAGAAAACTCAAGACTCCCTGTCACCAGAACGACGGCCTCCTCGATGTATAGCAGGATCTTCCAGAACAGCTGCTCCTCCTGCCGACCCTAGATATCACCCAAATCTCCCACCTGTCGATAGGGGAGTAACCTACGAACCAATACAACAACCGTGTGTGGTACCAGCCCCAGCAGAGTCATTCTTGAATATGGAATGCCTTGCCCGTGTGCTTCAGCTTACCAGCCAGCCCCCACCACCATCCCAGTCTAGTGAAGGAAGTAGCCCAGCCAGTCCCTCCCCTTTGCCACCACCCATTCGCATCAACACCCCCCAGCCCGCCGAAATGCCCTCGGAACTCAAAGCTGGTCTCCCCGATGACTTTTCGGGATCCCCCGAGGAAGCCACTCGCTGGATCAAGGCTATGAAAGCCTACTTTTCCATCAATGCTGCCCTCTATCCTGATGACAGCACTAAGGTCCTTACCACCTTGAATCGCATGAGCAAAGGATGAGGAATTCAGTTTTCCGAGTCATGGTTGGACAAGATGTCCAATGTTACCATCCCCCTCACCGAAAAGACCTTTGATAAACTTGTTGACGATTTCACTTCCACATTCTTCCCCTTCGACATCATCACAACCACCAGGGAACAGCTGGAACGACTCGAACAAAAGGATACAAAGAGGATCAGAAGTGATGATGGCTTCCAACAGTACATCACCGACTTTGTCAACTTGGCTTCCAAAGCCAAAATCTCTGACGAAACGGAACTCTGTCACCTCTTTTCTAAAGGAATTAACCGCCACATTAACCTCCTCATCTATGGGATGGAGAAAGTCCCCAACATCCTGAAAGAACGAATTGAAAAGGCCAAGCAGTTCCACTCCCAGTCGGCAACTGCTCAGGGACTCCACCGCTCCACCACTACCTCCACACCTCGCCCTCAGAAAGAAAGAGACCCTATGGCCATGGACATCGATTATGTCCAGTTAACCCCCACCGATAAAGCCCGTCTGATCCGAGAGGGACGTTGCTTCCAGTGTAAGCAAAAGGGCTGTAGATCTTCCAACCATCGTGCCAGAGCAGCACCTCCCAAACCCCCCAGAAACCCCAACCGCCCTGTACAAGTCAGGACCACAGAAACTACCTCCACCTCGCCCACCAACCCAGTGAGGAACCCTGACAATTCCATTTTTGCCTATGTCAACTCCCTTAGAGCAAAGGGAGTATCTCACGACCTCATCTTGAGAAACCTCCGCATCTGCCACGATGATGATTACAAGGAGGAAGAGGAAACCCCCGCCACCACTTCCACTTCGGGTTTTTAGCTCGGGAAGAAAAGAAATCGACGTTTTCTTCCCAATATGTTGCTCCCATGTACACTACTTATACAAATGAATCATCCATGCGTCTACCTATTCGTTTGCAATGTGGGAGCAAAGCTAAAGTCGATCTCCATGCCCTTATCGACAGTGGAGCCACAGGATGCTTCATATCCTGGGAGCAAGTCCGCCGAAACCACCTCCCTCTCTCTCGTCTCCCCCAACCAATCATTGCCCACAATGTCAACAGAACCAGAAACTCTGATGGAACCATATGTTTTGTGACCACCCTGAAGGTATCCCTGCCCGAATCCACCCACCACACCCAGACCTTTTTCGTAACCAACCTAGGAAAAGAAAAAGCAATCCTAGGGCTGCCCTGGTTGAAACGAATAAACCCAACAATCAACTGGAGAATGGGACAATGCCTTGTCCAAGATGAACCCGTACCACCCCCACCCCGCTCCCATCTCGACCAATACCTAAACAAAACGACCCTCTCCACCTCCCTTGCCATGACGGCCACAAAGGAAGAAGTATC
>JBBPKK010000913.1:0-14141 GCA_038089215.1 Tylopilus vinaceipallidus | reverse complement strand
AGTTCACTCTTTCCGTTTGCCTGTCTGTTTGTGTGTGGAAAGCTGTGCTTAAATTAAAATGGATCCCTAGAGATACTGACAAGTCCGCCATTACTTGTGACATGAACTGTGGACCTCGGTCCGATACAATAGAGGTTGGAAGTCCATGATGCTTCCATACGTTATCTCGATAGAGCTTTGCTGTCCCTTTACTTGTTATAGTCTTATTTGTTGGGATGAAGCATGCTTCCTTCGAGAATCTATCAACAACCACTAGGATTGCATCGTATCTGTCTGACAATGGTAAGTCCATTATGAAGTTGGCAGATATGTCCTTCCATGGCCTCTCGGGTACCGAAAGGGGTAATAATTTACCAGCAACTGCCTGGTTGGTGGGCTTCATCCGATTGCATCTTTCACATCAGGAACAGTAGTTTTTTATCTGGGGGTGCATCCCTTCCCAGGTATAATATTGGGAGATCAACTCTGCAGTTTTCTCTGCTCCTCCATGTCCTGCTATGGTGGAGTCGTGGTATAAAGTTATGATTCACTGTTGGATATCCCCTTTGGGCATGAATATCTTATTATCGTGGTAAAGAAAGCCTTCTTTTGCTTCTCCTTTCATATTGAATTCTTTCATCAGTGAAGTTGCATCTTGGATGCTTTTCAATACTTCCTCTTCTTCCGAGGTTACGTTGGTGATCTCAGATCTCCTTATCCATGAGTCAGGGATGATGGCCATTCCTTTATTGTCATCTTCTATTCCCATGGCATGGTCTTCTCTTCTTGAAAGAGCATCAGCTTTTCCCATGCTCATTTCTGGTTTTCTCACAAGTATGTAATTGAAGTGAGATAACCATTGCGCCCAACGAGCCTGTCGTCAGTTAAGGTTTTGGCTGGTCATAAAATATTGGAGATTCGCATGGTCAGTCCATATCTCGAACTCATGTTTAGCCCCTTCTAAATAGTGCCGCCAGATTTCTAAAGTATGAATGATGGCTAGCATCTCTCTAATGGCAACTGGATAATTACGTTGCTCTTTTGTCATTTTGTGGGAACTAAAGGCCACTGGGTGCCATTTCCTGTCCTTTTCCATAGATAGTATAGCTCCGGTGGCAAATAGGGACACGTTGCACTCTAGGCGAAACTTAGTGTCATGATCTGGGTAAGCCAAAATAGAAGCAGAAGTAAATGCTTCTTTCATCTTGTCAAAAGATGTTTGTTGCTCAGTTCCCCATTCCCACACCTTTTCCTTTCTGGTGAGCTCGGTAAGGGGTCATGCTATTTCCAAGAACTTGTCGATGAACCATCGGTAGAAGTTGGCAAGTCTGAGGAAACTTCTTACTCCTTTTACATTTGTAGGGACAGGCCAATTCAAAACTCCTTCCTTTTTGGAGTCTGACATCATGATTCCTTCACTGGTGACATCCATTCCCAGCATTTCAACTCATTCTACAGAGAAGAAGCATTTCTCCAGTTTTATAAATAGGTCGGCTTCTTTCAGCCTTTGTAACACCATTCACACAGCCTTGTCATGCAACTTCTGATCAGTGCTTTTTGTAAATACGAGAATATCATCCATATATACTATTACAAATGAATCCATATCTGACAGGGTGTCATTCATCATGGCTTGAAAGGTAGCTGGCGAATTGTTCAATCTGAAGAACATTACTAGTGGCTCAAAACTGCCATCTTCGGTTGTAAAAGCCGCTTTCCATTTGTTGCCTTCTTTGATTCAGACATTGTTATACCCCCATTGGAGATCCATCTTTGTGAATAATTTAGCCCCTTTTAGCTTATCTATAAGTTGAGATATTAACGGCAAGGGGTAGCCATTCAGGATCGTCCAGCTGTTCAAGTAACAGTAATCCTGTACCATTCTTTTCATTTCTTCCTTCTTGAGTACAAAGAACACTGGAGATGTTTGAGGGGATTTGGATGGTCAGATATATCCCTTCCACAGTTGCTCCATTACGAAAGCCTTTACCTCTTCCTTTTCCTCATGCAACATTGGGTACACTTTTGCCTTTTTGGGTATGAACCCTTCCTTTAGGTCGATAGCATGGTCCCATGGTCTCCTTTTGGGCATTCGTTCTGATGCCTTCTTGGTGAAGAGATCTAGATAATCGTGGTACTGCTTTGGGACGAGTTCTTCTGCCGTCTTTGCTACCTTTTTTGGTGGTATAACCTCCATTTTCTTTGCGTGATGGTACACGTGAGGGGCGTTTTCAATTTCTTCCTCTTCTAAACATCACAGGAGTACAGATCAGTCTGATAGGAGGTAGCAGATTCTTGGACATTTCGTAAGTTGTACCTGCCCCATTGTCCAATTTATTTCTGGGTTATGCTTCTTCAGCCATGTGTATCCCAGGATCATTGGTACCTTTCCCAAATCAGTCACTTCCGCTTCAAGTTTCTCACGATCCCCTTGGTAATTGACAACCAGCTTGGCTGTATGAGTAATATTCCCAGTGCTATTCTTGGTTTTGTCTACGTTGAACACTGGGATTGGTCATTCCAATTTTTTCAAGGGTATGTCATTTTTGTGAGCTCATTTTTTGTCTACGAAGATTCTGTTTGCTCCACTATCTAGAAGAGCCTTTGCCCCGATCATCCGGTATTTGTCTGTGGACGGTGCCACCTTTACTCCAAGTTTTATTTCAGATGCAGTCATAGAGCAGACCAGTATCCTATCAGGGAAGTGTTCAATTTTTTCTTTTTCTGGTGTAGCCAAATTAAGCCCAGATTCCTGTCTGGCTCACTCAGGCTCATCCTGAGTCGTGGCTTCGGTGATGTCGTTGAAATAAGTTACCAATTCTGAATCTGATAGTAATACATTGAAATATGTATTTTTGGATTTTTCTATTTTTATATGCCCAAAATAGTCCTCGGCTTCATGACTTCCCTGATTAGTCATGAGCCTTATTCTTTTCCCGCCTTGGCTTCTTTTGCCTTGGCATTCAAGACGTCTGTGAAATAGGCTTTCGCCTCTTGTTACGGTTCACCTTACGAAGTGTATCACAATTGATGGACTTAGTCGTTTCTTTTCTTTTCGAGCACATGACCGTGAGACTTAGCATGTGACTAGATCATGTGACGACCGGCTACAGAGGAATCTGAGCTGTCCGGTGTCAGGCATGCATGTGGTAGGGGCTAGATCCTTATCTGCCTCATGTATTTAATTACCGCACCACGAGGTGCTTATCTCTGATTGCCGCGCCTCATGGCGCTCTAGACACACCTAGACTGCCTCATGTTAGGCACAGTCTCCCACGAGATGTCATTATGATATAATTCTCTCTCACGATATGTCATACCTATGTAGATATGCATGGACCTTTAGTCAATATGTACAAACATGCTGTATGGTATATATACTTGAATATGACGACCCAAGGACCTCAGTTAAGTCCTTGTGGCATTCCCCCTCATACTTGACTCTTTATAAGCCTTGCGAGAGTAGCCTGAGCCATGCTATACGCTGGTATAAGGTTGTGCTTCATAGGACTTAACTTCTTTTCTCACCCTACTCTCCCAAGTTGCCAAGCACTTTAAGCTTGTGCACACAGCCGGACCCGAGGCTTATATGGGACTCTTCATTTTCTTGGGCACCCCTTTCTCTTTTTAAGTAGCCACTCCCTATACGGGAGGATAGTCTCTTAGCAGCTTACCTGCGGAGAAGTCCGTCACCTCGAGAGGTGTTAAAGGTTTAAACACTGCGGCAACCCCCCCTTTTCTTCTATTGCCGAAAGGCTTGTCCTCGTGAGGCACATTTGTTCTAGTCTACTTAGTACCGATCACAGCTGGTGCAAGAGCAGTCTTGTGCCCACCAGTTGTTGATTTACGAACCGAGTCAGAAAGGCTATTGGCCTGATCGGAATATCGGTTGAGTGTGACTAGCCCTCCCGATCTTAGCTACAAAGGATGCTCGGAGTTGCCCACTCCAACAAACAAACCCTCGACTGGGAAGCCGGTCAAATCACAATTCAAGTTAAGGTCAAACCGGTAGATGAACCGGAGTACGCAGGTTTACCTGCAAATGAACCAAGAGACCTTCGGGTCTAAAAAGGAAGTCACCCTAGCGGTCTTGTCTCGGATCGGCTTGGGGAAAGAAGGAGACAGAAATGGAGTGGGCGAATGGGCTTGTTACCATATTGAGACAAAGCTCGCCTCAGGAGAATGGTGGGCGATCAAGGACTTGGAGCAGGTACTTTCCCACTGCTTCAGGTCAGCGACCAGACAAGGGAAAGCATTGAGGGATCTCCAAACCCTCAAACAAGGAACAAGGCAGACTGAGGCCTTTCTAACTCAGTGGGAAACTCTATACCGACAATCCGGTATAGATGAGGTGATGGGTGTTCACCTCCTAGTAAAAAACGCCTGAGAGGAGATTGTGCGCCACATCTCCCTCAATCTCCATGGGGATGACGCCCCCACTAATCTTGCTGACTGGATCGGCCAAGTAAGGAACATGGGAAACGTGTTCGAACAATTTGAGCTAGCTCGCCGCTCGAACAACAAGTGGAGCAACAATGCGTCCGCCGGACTGTCCAGCCGGCGTGACCCAAATGCGATGGACATCAACGCTGCCCGAAAGGGTAAGTGTTTCAATTGCGGGGGCGATCACTTCGTCAAGGACTGCAAGAAGGCTAAAACGCCTTGCAGCGAATGCAAATTCCTTGGGGGAGGGCATTGCAAAGATTGCTCAAAACGAGGCAAACCTCACAAGGCTCGCACTGCTCAAAAGGAGGGTGGCGATGACAGCGACTCAGACCGCGAGAGCAATAATGTCTGAGCTAGCCGCAAAGGGAAGGCTAGAGAAATACCGAAGTCCATAAACGAAATGAACTTCAAAGAGGCGAAAGCCTATTTTACAGACATGTTAAATGCCAAGGCAAAAGAAGCCAAGGCGGGAAAAGAATAAGGCTCATGACTAATCAGGGAAGTCATGATGCCAAGGACTATTTTGGACATATAAAAGTAGAAAAGACCAAAAATACGTATTTCGATGTACTACTATCAGACTCCGATTCGGTAACTTATTTTGACAACATAACCAAAGCCACGACTCAGGAAGAGCCTGAGCGTGCCAGACGGGAATCTGGGCTTAATTTGGCTACACCAAAAGAAGAAAAAATTGAATATTTCCCTGATAGGATAATGGTCCGCTCCATGACCACTTCTGAAATCAAGCTTGGAGTAAAGGTGGCTCCGTCCACGGATAAATACCAGATGATGGGGGCAAAAGCCCTTCTAGACAGCGGAGCGAACAGAATCTTCGTTGATAAGAGATGGGCTCACGAAAACAATATACCCTTGAAAAAGCTAGAACGGCCGATCCCCGTGTTCAACGTAGACAGGACAAAGAACGGTGCAGGGAATATCACCCATACGGCCAAACTAATCGTCGACTATCAAGGGCATTGTGAGAAACTCGAAGCTGAAGTAACCGATCTGGGGAAGGTCCTGATGATCCTGGGGTATACATGGCTAAAGAAGCACAACCCAGAGATAAATTGGGCGACAGGAGAAGTACAGCTGATGAAATGTCCAAGAGCCTGTTATCTCCTATCAGATCGGTCCGTCCTTCTCCGAAGTCTAGAACAGGAAGAAATCAACAATGCCCCCCATGTGTACCATCACATAAAGAAAATGGAGGTTATACCACCTAAAAAGGTAGAAAAGATGGCGGAAGAACTCGTCCCAAAACAGTATCACAACTACCTAGACCTTTTCACAAAGAAGGCTTGTGAATGAATGCCCAAAAGGAGACCGTGGAATCATGCTATCGACCTAAAAGAAGGGTTTGTATCCACAAAGGCGAAAGTATATCCAATGTCCCATGAGGAAAAGGAAGAAGTAAAGGCCTTTGTAGCCGAACAACTGCAGAAGGGATATATCCGACCGTCCAAGTCTCCACAAACATCTCCAATGTTCTTCATACCCAAAAAGGAAGGGACAAAAAGAATGGTACAGAACTACTGTTACTTGAACAGCTGGACGATTCCGAACGGTTACCCCTTACCATTAATTTCACAACTTATCGACAAGCTAAAAGGGGCTAAATTATTTACGAAAATGGATCTCTGATGGGGGTACAACAATGTTCGTATCAAGGAAGGTGATGAATGGAAAGCGGCTTTTACCACCGAAGAAGGCAGTTTCGAGCCATTAGTAATGTTCTTTGGGTTAAACAATTCGCCGGCCACCTTCCAAGCCATGATGAACGACACCCTGTTGGATATGGACTCTTTTGTAATTGTATACATGGACGATATTCTCGTATTTACGAAAAGCACCGATCAAAAGCTACATGACGAAGCAGTACGAAAGGTGTTACAACGGCTGAAAGAAGCTGATCTATTTATTAAACCGGAGAAGTGCTTCTTTTCCATAGAATGAGTCAAGATGTTGGGACTAGACGTCACTAGCAAAGGAATTACAATGTCGGACTCTAAGAAGAATGGAATTCTGAATTGGCCCACCCCCATGAATGTAAAAGGAGTAAGAAGCTTCCTAGGGCTAGCCAATTTCTACTGACGGTTCATCGACAAGTTCTCGGAAATAGCTCGACCCTTAACCAAACTCACCAAAAAGGACAAGGTGTGGGAATGGGGAACCGAGCAACAAGCATCTTTTGACAAGATGAAAGAAGCGTTCACTTTGGCTCCAGTATTAGTTTATCTGGACTACGATGCCAAATACTGCCTGGAATGCGATGCGTCCCTGTTCGCCACTGGAGCAGTACTATCTATGGAAAAAGATGGGAAATGGCATCCAGTAGCCTTTAGTTCCCACAAAATGACAAAAGAGCAATGTAATTATCCTATCACAGATAGAGAGATGCTGGCCATCATTCATGCCTTAGAAATCTGGTGGCATTATTTAGAAGGAGCCAAGCATGAATTTGAAATATGGACGGATCATGCAAACCTTCAATCCTTTATGACCAGCCAAAACCTTAACCAACAGCAAGCATGTTGGGTGCAATGGTTATCTTGCTTCAATTACGTACTCGTGAGAAAACCAGGAACTAGCATGGGAAAAGCTGATGCCCTTTCGAGAAGGGAAGACCATGCCGTGGGAATAGAGGAGGACAACAAGGAAGTAACCGTCATTCCCGACTCATGGATAAGGAGATCTGAGATCACCAATATAACCTCGGAAGAAGAGGCTGTGCTCAAAAGCATCCAAGATGCTACATCGTTGCTAAAAGAATCTGATATGATAGGGGAAATGAAAGAAGGTTTCCTCTACCACAATAATAAAATATTCATGCCCAAAGGGGATATCAGGCAATGAATCATAACTTTATACCATGACTCCACCATAGCAGGACATGGAGGAGCGGAGAAAACCGCTGAGTTGATCTCACAATACTATACCTGGGAAGGAATGCACCCCCAGATCAAAAACTATTGTTCCCGATGCAAAAGATGCAATTGGATGAAGCCGACGAATCAGGCAGTGCCTGGTAAATTATTACCTCTTCCAGTCCCCAAGGGACCATGGAAAGATATCTCCGCCAATTTCATAACAGACTTACCCTTATCAGACGGATATGATGCAATCCTAGTGGTTGTCGATAGATTCTCAAAGGAAGCATGCTTCATCCCCATGAATAAGACTATAACAAGCAAGGGGACAGCAAAGCTCTATTGGGATAACGTATGGAAGCACCATGGACTTCCCACGAGTATCATATCGGATTGAGGACCGCAGTTCGCATCACAAGTGATGGTGGATTTGTCAGCGTCCCTAGGGATCCAACTTAAGTTAAGCACAGCTTTCCACCCACAAACGGACGGGCAAATGGAGCGAGTAAATCGCGAGTTACAGCAGTATCTATGGCTGTACTGCACAGAAAAACAAGATCAATAGGCAGAATGGCTGAGCCTAGCCCAGTTTACATATAATAACTGGCAATCTTCTTCAACGAAGAAGTCACCATTCCAGGTTACACACTCTTATGAGCCGAGGATGGGAATAGAGCCGGTAAACGCGAAGGCCCCTGTGGCACAGGAATTCCTAGACGGAATGAGGTTGACCCTAGATCAGGTCAGAGAAAACCTCGAAAATAGACGAAAATCCATGAAAGCGCAAGCCGATAAGAAGCAATCTGCTGTGCCGGAATACAAAAAGGGGGATAAGGTTTGGTTAAGCACCGAGAACCTTAATCTCTGGGATACACGAATCAGCAGGAAGCTGACTGAGCGATGGCTCGGCCCGTATAAATTATTAGAAGCTGATAACGACCGGAATGTCATAAAACTACAGCTACCACGCGGTATGAGAATACACCCGGTTGTGAATGTCTCTCGCATAAAACCCTATAAAGACCGCCTTGATGGCCAACCAACGTACAAGCCTGGACCTATTAAGGTTACAGAAGATGGAAACGAGGAATATGAGGTCGAATATGTCATTGCCTCTCGAATGAAGGGTCGACGTCTGGAGTACCTTGTCCACTGGTCTGGATATGGGGAAGAAGATCGGGTGTGGGAACCCGCCAATAACCTCGCCTCGGCAAAGGCAGCCATTGCAGACTTCCATCGGAAGAACCTGAACGCTCCCAGGAAGCTTAACTTTATTGACATTGATCGTTTCCACGGCCTTTTCAGGCCCTACAAAGTATTTACTGATTGTGACCCGATTTGGAATCGTCTGGAATCCAATTCTTAGATGGGGGGTAGTGTTACGGTTCACCTTACGAAGTGTATCACAATTGATGGACTTAGTCGTTTCTTTTCTTTTCGAGCACGTGACTGTGAGACTTAGCACATGACTAGATCATGTGACGACCGGCTACGGAGGAATCCGAGCTGTCCGGTGTCAGGCATGCACGTGGTAGGGGCTAGACCCTTATCTGCCTCATGTATTTAATTACTGCACCACGAGGTGCTTATCTCTGATTGCCGCGCCTCATGGCGCTCTAGACACGCCTAGACTGCCTCATGTTAGGCACAGTCTCCCACGAGATGTCATTATGATATCATTCCCTCTCACGATATGTCATACCTATGTAGATACGCATGGACCTTTAGTCAATATGTACAAACATGCTGTATGGTATATATACTTGAATATGATGACCCAAGGACCTCAGTTAAGTCCTTGTGGCATTCCCCCTCATACTTGACTCTTTATAAGCCTTGCGAGAGTAGCCTGAGCCACGCTATACGCTGGTATAAGGTTGCGCTTCACCTCTTCAAAGCCCATTTCATTTATGGACTTCTGGTTTTCTCTAGCCTTCCCTTTGCGGCTAGCTCGGACATTATCACTCTTGCAGTCCGAGTCACTATCATCACTACCCTCCTTCTGATCAGTGCGAGTCTTGCGAGGTTTGCTTTGTTTTGAGCAATCCTTGCAATGCCCTCCCCCAAGGAACTTGCATTCACTACAAGGCATTTTAGCCTCCTTGCAGTCCTTGACAAAGTGATCGCCCCCGCAGTTAAAGCACTTACCCTTTCGGGCAGCATCTATGTCCATAGCGTTTGGGTCACACCGGTTGGATGGTCCAGTGGATGCATTGTTGCTCCACTTGTTGTTTGAGCAGTGAGCTAGCTCAAATTGTTTGAATGCATTTCCAATGTTCCTTACTTGGCCGATCCAATCAGCAAGGTTGGTGGGGGCATCGTCCCCATGGAGATTGAGGGAGATGTGTCGCACGATCTCCTCTCAGGCATTCTTTACTAATAGGTGAACACCCATTACCTCATCTATACCTGACTGTTGGTATAGGGTTTTCCACTGAGTTAGAAAGGCCTCAGTCTGCCTTGTTCCTTGTCTGAGGGTTTGAAGATCCCTCAGTGCTTTCCCTTGCCTTGTTGCCAACCTGAAGTGGTGGGAAAGTTCCCGTTCCAGGTCTTTTACTGCCCACCAATCGTTTGAGGCAAGCTTAGTCTCAATATGGTAATGGGCCCATTCGCCCGCCCTGTTTTTGTCTCCTTCTTTACCTGAGCCAATTCGAGACAAAACAGCAAGGGTTACTTCCTTCTTTGAGGCGAAGATCTCCTGGTTCATCTGCAGGTAAACCTGCATCTTGATCCACCACTTGTCAAAATGGGAGTAGTCACCATTGAACGACCCTGGATCAGGGATTGGGTCAACCTTTTTCGTAACTTTGACCTCTGTACGAGGTCCTTGTGCCAATGCCTCGGCAGCATTTGCCTTGACTTCTGTGGCAGCAGCTCAGGCTTCTGCTGCAGCCAATTGGGTTTGAAGTCCTGCCAGCAGGACTTGCATGTCATGGATCTGCTGGGCAAAATCCATTCTTTTGGGCGAGGGGGGAATAGAGTCTGAAGAGTCCGAAATGATGTAAAATTGTTCTAAGTAGTACTAACTACTTCCTACAAAGAACCTTAGGCCGGGGGTTGTATGGCTGGTGTTGCTTTTCTCTTTGCGACCTTCTTGGTTGCTCCCATTGGAGTCTTCTTGGTGCACCATAAGGTTTGGCGTGGGATATGTAAAATTGTTGGACTAGTTCCCCATTGGGTCCTAAGTCAAACCTTTCTTTGCCACAGGGGGGGTGTACTCATAGTGCCGCTCCGCAGGAAAATGTTCCTGGGCAGCGGGGAGTGGGAGTGGCTTGAGAAGAGCAAGGTCTATCTCCTCTTCTTCGACTTTGACTGTTACTTGGTCATTGGGGTCGAATTCGTATTCCGGTTTGTCTACCGGTTCGACCTTTACTCGTATAGTAATTTGACTGGCTTCCCAGTCAAGAGTTTGGGTGGAGTGGGCAGCTCCAAGCATCCTTTGTAGCTAAATTGGGAGGGCTAGTCTCACTTGACCGATATTCTGATCAGGCCAATAGCCTTCCTGACTTGATTTGTAAATCAACAGCTGGTGGGCACAAGACTGCTCTTGCACCAACTGTGATCAGTACTAAGTAAACTAGAACAAATGAGCCTCACAAGAACTCACCTTTCGGCAATAGAAATGAAGAAGGGGTGCCATGGTGTTTAAACACTTTAATCCCTTTCGAGGGAACGGACTACTCCGCAGGTAGGCTGCTAAGAGTCTATCCTCCTGTATAGGGAGTGGCTACTTAAAATGAAGGGGGTGCCCAAGAATATGAAGGTCCTGTATAAGCCTCAGGTCTGGCTTTGTGCAGAAGTTTAAAGTACTTCGCGACTTATGAGAGTAGGGTGAGAAGAATGCAGTTAAGTCCTATGAAGCACAACCTATTACCAGCATATAGCATGGCTCAGGCTACTCTCACACAGGCTTATAAGGAGTTAAGCAACAGGGGGAATGCCACAAGGACTTAACTGAGGTCCTTGGATCATCATATTCAAGTATATATACCATACAGCATGTTTGTACATATTGACTAATGGTCCATGCATATCTACATAGGTATGACATAATGTGAGAGAGTATGATATCATAATGATGTCTCGTGGGAGACTGTGCCTATCATGAGGCAGTCTAGTCATGTCTAGAGCACCATGAGGCATGGCGATCAAAGATAAGCTCCTCGTGGAGCGGTGATTAAATACATGAGGCAGATAAGGGTCTAGCCCCTACCACGTGCATGCATGACACCAGACAGCTCGGATCCCTCTGTAGCCGGTCGTCACGTGAACTCGTCATGTGCTAAGTCTCACGGTCATGTGCTCAAGAAAAGAAAAGAAAAAATAATACTAAGTTCAAGATTGTGGTACACGTCATAGGGCAGATCGTAACACAGACTCTATTCATACCCTCTCTGTGCACTGGATGGTGTCCACTAAGGCAGACCTCATTCACACCCTCCCTGTGCACTGGGCAATGTCCACTAAGGCAGACCTTATTTGCACCCTTCCTATGCACTGGGTGATTTCCACCCAGACAGACCCCATTCACACCCTTTCTATGCATTGGGTAGTGTCCACTGAGGCAGACCCCAATTCACAACCTCCTTGCACATTGGATGGTGTCCACTAAGGCAGACCCCATTCACACCCTCTCTGTACACTAGGTGATGTCCACTGAGGCAGACCCCAATTCACAATCTTCTTGCACATTGGATGGTGTCCACTAAGGCAGACCCCATTCACACCCTCTCTGTACACTAGGTGATGTCCACTAAGGCAGACCTCATTCACACCCTCCCTGTGCACTGGGTGATGTCCACTAAGGCAGACCTCATTTGCACCCTTCCTGTGCACTGGGTGATTTCCACCCAGACAGACCCCATTCACACCCTTTCTATGCATTGGGTGGTGTCCACTGAGGCAGACCCCAATTCACAACCTTCTTGCACATTGGATGGTGTCCACTAAGGCAGACCCCATTCACACCCTCTCTGTACACAGGGTGATGTCCACTAAGGCAGACCTTATTTGCACCCTTCCTGTGCACTGGGTGATATCCACCCAGACAGACCCCATTCACACCCTCTCTGTACACCAGGTAATGTCCATTAAGGCAGACCTCATTCACACCCTTCCTATGCACTGGGTGATGTCCACTAAGGCAGACCTCATTCACACCCTCCCTGTGCACTGGGTGATGTTCACTAAGGCAGATCTGATTTGCACCCTTCCTGTGCACTGGGTAATTTCCACCCAAACAGACCCCATTCACATCCTTTCAATGCATGTCCACTAAGGCAGACCTCATTTGCATTCTCCCTGTGCACTGACTGGTGTTCACTAAGGCAGACTTCATTCACACCCTCTCTGTACACTGGGTGATGTCCACTAAGGCAGACCTCATTCACACCCTCCCTATGCACTGGGTGATGTCCACTAAGGCAGACCTCATGTGCACCCTTCCTGTGCACTGGATGATTTCCACCCAGGCAGACACCATTCACACCCTTTCTATGCATTGGGTGGTGTCCACTGAGGCAGACCTCAATTCACAACCTCCTTGCACATTGGATGGTGTCCACTAAGGCAGACCCCATCCACACCCTCTCTGTACACTGGGTGATGTCCACTAAGGCAGACCTCATTTGCACCCTTCCTGTGCACTGGGTGATTTCCATGCAAACAGACCCCATTCACATCCTTTCTATGCATTGGGTGGTGTCCACTGAGGCAGACCATATTTCACAACCTCCCTGCACACTGAGTGGTGTCCACCAATGCAGACCCCATTCACACCCTCTCTGTACACTGAGTGATGTCCACTAAGGCAAACCTCATTCACATACCCCCTATGCACTGGGTGATTTTCATCCAGACAGACCCCAATCACACCCTCTCTGTGCAGTGGGTGATTTCCCTCCAGACAGACCCCATTCACACCATCTTTTGACACTAGATGGTGACCATTAAAACAGACTCCATTCATATCTTTTCTGTACATCAGGTGATCTCCACTGATATGCACTTCATTTAGACTTATCATGTAATCTTTAATGGCCATCTGACATTAGATGTCAATCTAGGGTTAGGGTTTAGCATTGTAAACTCCAACCCAAAGTCCACCCTAAAAACATCTATCAACCTAAACAAGTGGGACGCACATTGGAGTGCGGGGACTTACCCCTCCTTCCTCTCTCAGAGGAGCCCCGACGTGCAGTTCGCTGCGTCGTGGGCAGGAACGGACGAGGGGCGGGCCACTAAGGTCCGCCTCAATGAATCCCACCAGGCCTATCTCAAAGGCCAACTCGAAATTGCCATTCGTGGCAAAAAAGAGGAGGTGGAGTTCCTGAGGAGGGCCCTCACGGACCAACAGCTGTTCGACCAGCTAAAGGGCCCCGTCCTGGCAAGGACGGCCTACCTTGAGGAGACCGCAAGGTCTCCTGTGATCGTTACCGGTCCCAACGGCGAGATCGCCGTCAAGGAATGGGTGAGGAACTCGGCGGTGATATCAATCGGGACTCTGGTCCTGCAAGATGTCACCGTCTATGCACGGCGGGTCATCTCCATTGTGGAGGCAGCCCATGCCTACTCTGCCTCCAAGGAGAAGGGTAAGGCGCGCGTGCATGCAGCAGCTGACGACGCGATGCAGGGCACTGCCGGGCCCTCTGGGAACGGTGCCGGTCCCTCCGGCACCGTTCAATCTCTGGTTGATAAGGCCGTCGCAGCAGCTGTCAGAAAGCTCGCTCCCAAGGTGGGGCAAACATATTCTGACCGAGAATATGCTAACCCCATTTCCATAGAACCAGAAGAAAGCTGGGGGAAAGGGAACTGCTACGCGCGGGAAGGGTCCTCAGCATCGAG
>JBBPKK010000912.1:0-14145 GCA_038089215.1 Tylopilus vinaceipallidus | reverse complement strand
GGAAATCCCATTCTCCTCGAGAAGGGGGTAGTTCGCCTAGGGGCGGTTCAGCAAAGACATCAGCGAATTCTTTGTACGCATCTGGGAGGGATACTTCTTCCTTCACGGCCGTCATGGCAAGGGAGGTAGAGAGGGTTGTTTTGTTTAGGTATTGGTCTAGATGGGAGGGGGGTGGGGGCGGTACAGGTTCGTCTGGGACAAGGCATTGTCCCGTTCTCCAGTTGATGGTTGGGTTGATTCGTTTTAACCAGGGCAACCCTAGGATTGCTTTTTCTTTTCCTAGGTTGGTTACAAAAAAGGTCTGGGTATGGTGGGTGGATTCGGGCAGGGATACCTTCAGGGTGGTCACAAATCGTATGGTTCCATCGGAGTTTTTGGTTCCGTCGACGTTGTGGGCAATGATTGGTTGGGGGAGGCGAGAAAGAGGAAGGCGGTTTCGGCGGACTTGCTCCCAGGATATGAAGCATCCTGTAGCTCCGCTGTCGATGAGGGCATGGAGATCGACTTTAGCTTTGCTCCCACATTGCAAACGAATAGGTAAACGCATGGATGATTCATTTGTGTGAGTAGTGTACATGGGAGCGACATACTGGGAAGAAAACGTCGATTTCTTTTCTTCCCAAGCTAAAAACCCGAAGCGGAAGTGGTGGCAGGGGTTCCCTCTTCCTCCTTGTAGTCGTCATCATGGCAGATGCGGAGGTTCCTCAGAATGAGGTCATGAGATACTCCCTTTGCTCTAAGGGAGTTGACGTAGGCGAAAATGGAATTGTCAGGGTTTCTGACTGGGTTGGTGGGCGGGGCAGCGGTGGTTTCAGTGGCTCTGACTTGTGCAGGGCGGTTGGGATTTCTAGGGGGTCTGGGAGGCGCTGCTCCGGCACGATGGTTAGAAGATCTGCAGCCCTTTTGCTTACACTGGAAGCAACGTCCCTCTCGGATCAGGCGGGCTTTATCGGTGGGGGTTAACTGGACATAATCGATGTCCATGGCCATGGGGTCTCTTTCTTTCCAGGGGTGGTAGGTGGAGGAAGGGAGGGAGCGGTTAAGTCCTTGGGCGGTCGCCAGCTGTGAGTGGAACTGCTTGGCTTTTTCGATGCGTTCCTTCAGGGTATTGGGGACTTTCTTCATTCCATAGATGAGGAGGTTAAGTTTGCGGTTGATTCCTTTCGAAAAGAGGCAGCAGAGTTCCGTTTCATCAGAGATTTTGGCTTTGGAAGCCAAGTTGATGAAGTTGGTGATATACTGTTGGAAGCCGTCATCGCTTCCGATCCTCTTTAGATCCTTTTGCTCAAGTCGTTCTAGCTGTTCCCTAGCAGTTGTAATGATGTCGAAAGGGAAGAAGGTGGAGGTAAAGTCGTCGACAAGCTTGTCAAAGGTTTTTTCAGTAGGGGGGATGGTAACGTCGGACATCTTGTCCAACCATGACTCGGAAAACTGAATTCCTCGTCCTTTGCTCATACGATTCAAGGTAGTGAGAACCTTGGTGCTGTTGTCGGGGTAGAGGGCAGCGTTAATGGAAAAGTAGGCTTTCATAGCCTTAATCCAGCGAGTGGCTTCCTCGGGGGATCCTGAAAAGTCATCAGGGAGACCAGCTTTAAGTTCCGATGGCATGTCGGCAGGCTGGGGGGTGTTGATGCGAATAGGAGGTGGTGAAGGGGATGGGCTGTCAGAGCTGCTGCCTTCACTGGACTCAGGTGGTGGTGGGGGCTGGCTGGTGAGCTGAAGCACACGGGCAAGGCGTTCTGTGTTCAAGAATGACTCCGCTGGGGCTGGTACCGCACGCGGTTGTTGTATAGGTTCGTAGGTGACTCCTCTTTCGACAGGTGGGAGGTTTGGGCGATATCTGGGGTCTGCAGGAGGAGCAGCTGTTCTGGAAGATCCTGCTATACGTCGAGGAGGCCATCTTTCAGGTGACGGAGAGTCTCAACTTCTCTGGGAAGTAATGGTGGGATGGGGGTAGTCGCTTCCTAGACAGGAAGGCGATGGGGAGAGCTAAATCTTTTGTTACGCTAGGTACGACGTAGTGCAAGCTATGAGGCAAAGCAATACGACGTCTACACGTTCACAAGTTGCTCACTGACGCAGAGCTACTGTCGTTTGCCTCGAGAGGGATACTAAGAGGGATTGCGGGCCAATCACTCAAAGAATGCAGAAACACTATGTATGATTGCGCAGATTTAGCTGGGGGTTTCCCAAGCCAATCCATAGTCCTTAAATACATCCTGTGTACTTTAGGGCTAGTGTGGGACTGGGATAAATAAGGAGAATGCTGTGGAGAAGCATCGGAAAGAATAGTAACCGTCGGGGCGGTGTCTGCAGCATCAGAAGGTTCTAGAAAGATGAGGTAATGGCTAAGGAATGACACCGCTTAGGTGCCAGCTGATAAGAAGGAAGAATGAAAGGGAGATACATAGAACGCGGATAAGGGTGAACCATAGGGCTCGGAGGATGAGGAGGACGAGCCCTAGGACGGATAAGTGTACATACAAGCGTAGGGGAAACCAAGGGAGGAACCATAGGCGAAGAACATGTAACAGTGCCAGGCTGTCGACACTGACCAGCCCGCATCTGGACTTGCCACCGCGTGCACGATTGTGCCACTCACTTGTTGCTGTCGCTTGTGTGACCCATTCAAACACCAAATGAATGGGTGCCTCTAAATTGACGTGAACGGGAATGCCTATGCATTTGTCATACCGTTATACCAAGCTTTCCACACACACAACGAAAGCCACCCACCTGCCTTGCATCCCACCTCCCGGCCATAATCTCTCGCCCCAACCACACCCCAGACTCCCATAAGCCCTGCGTCGCAACTCTTCTCTGATCAATCCTACCCCTGCCACTAGGGCACCAAATTTGTTGCCCGGTTTGATGCCAACTGCCGCATTGACATCATCCACAAGATGCACCTTTGACCTCACCTGCGGGTGTGTTTCCTCTTAGGATAGTGCCTCCCCCACCTCCCCTTTGGATACATATGATGCTCTTGCGACAATCCATGCCTCGCTGCCTTCACATGCCCTCATCAACAGCATTCAAGTCAACAGCCCCAAAACAGCCCCTTCTTACAATGTACACCCCCCATGCTGAAATCATGGTCATTCCCTCACTCGATGGGCACAATAGGCATTGTGCCCAAGTTTGAGTGCAAAGTGCTTCTTGCTAGAATATCATCACGAGCAAGAGGAAGAGGCGACAGAGGCAGATTTCGAGGTCGAAAAGACAAGCTTGTTTAATAAGGCAGGGGCAGACATGGCATGGTGGAAATCTTGCCACAAGGACCTCCTCGATGCATGACTTATTCGTTTAGCACATTTACTCACAAGTGAACATACATCGATGAATGTCATCCAACTGGTACATGCAAAGATCAGTCATCGTTGCCATAAATTAATGATTCAGACACCCCACTGAGAGACAATGAACAACAATCAACATACCAAACATAGCAAGAAAACAAACCCTGGATTGGGATCATAAATAGCATTGTGCAAGAAATTCAACTCATCGATCCCGCTTCAAACCCCCCCCCCCCCCCTGCAGCACACTCTCAGTACAGCCTATAGTGTCACCACTACACCAGGTCTGAAACTGGCATCCCGGTCCCTCCTTCTCTGGGTACCTCCTCAATACCTTCTCCCCCTTCTCTGTTCTGCTCAGCCAGCACAATCCCACATTCCCTTGGTACATCTTTGATATCTTCTCCACCCCCTCTATCACTCTGCTTGACCTCCATAAACACCATTTCCCCCCAGTTAGTACTACCCTGGGATAAACACCCCAAACCAAACCCAGTGTCAATTCCCTCTTCATGTCTACCATGTACATTATGTGCATGCATCTCTCGAATTCCCAAGATGAATCGAGGTGTTAGAGGGTAAATAAGCAATGTTATGCTGTCAAACAGCATTGCCTGCCAACCTTCTGTTGGGTAGTTTCCAATAATAATCAGTATATATTGGATAAAACTTGGAAGCATGCTACAAAGGACAATCATATCAACACCACTGGTAATGCAAAGGGCAAGGATGGAAGAGCGACATACACAAGGAAATAGAGGATGCCATGCTTGACAAGCAAGTTCATGTACTGACTGAGTTGCCACTGCTTTGTCACCTTGTGCATTTGGTATGACTGTACCACAAATTGGACTATTGCAAGAATGCACAATACTGCAGCATGAATAAACTGAAAAGAAATAACAGCATTTGTCCAGATTGTTGAAGGTGATGGTTGGAATGAGCAAAATGAAAATTCCAGTATTTGCACTACAGTCACTGAATATTGAAAAATAAGAGGGAGTGTAATAGAAATTTTGTCAGTGTTTTGTTTTGTAATGCCAGTTTCCACATACCACTGTCATTACCACCATGAATAGCAGCCCAAACACCATAATCAATTATGGTGATCATGATCTCTGAGCAAAACAATATAACTAAAATGACAAGGATTAGCTTTGATTGATTGTACATGATCCATACACGGAGGATCATCAAATCTATAACCAATCTAATTTCATTCTTCTGTAGTAAGCCTAACTATAACTCACAATCAGCTGCACCAAGAAAGAGAACAAATGTCCATGAATCAGCATGACTCAATATTTGACCTTGAAAGTGTCCACAAATTGATGTTTGTATGCAGTAGAGAAATCATTGAGTGAGCATGCTCACAACTGTTTAAGATGTCAGTTCTAAAGTACCTTAGCAATCCATGTCAAATATGTATAGCATACATCTAAACATCCACAAATGACTATGCATCTCTGTCATTGGTCATTGAAAACCATACCTTAACAGGGCCAGGCAGAAAAGTACTTCCCACTACACATAGGGTCATACCTTGATCAATATTACATTTAATTGTGGCACATACAGATTGAGAATGATCTAATGCAGCATGTTGAATTAGCATTGTATGTATACACATAGGGTAGACTCACACAGCATGGTGAAGGCCAGCATATCGAACCTGTGTCAACTGTCAGGCAACAAAATTATTGACATGTTCAATACACACAACAAGGAATAGTGTGGATACCCTGGACCAAGGTTTTGTCTGTAGATGATTAAGAATATGTTATTTTGGTAAAGGAATGTCTACTCACCCAGACATATTCTACCTACATCAATAGTGACCAGTACAAGCCTTTTAAACACTCCTGAGAAGTGTATGGAACCATACCTCTTTGAAAAATGTAATAACTGTGAGAGTAGAAATTGGCACATTGTATTAGCACAGATCTCATCTTGGATCCCTACCATAGTCATATCCAATGGCAGTAAGAAGAACAACTACAACAAGGTATGTCACTGACTTTTTGAAAGCAAGCAAAAACCTACCAGTTACATAGTCACTTTGCTGTATGCTGATCAGTGCTGACTGGAGAGCAGAGAACATATTGGTCCCAATCTTGATGAATACTAGTATGTAGTGAGCAAATGTGAGGGAATGAGCTACACAAGGGCAGTGGACAAATGCCACTTACTGGCAGGGTGGGCTCACTTATAAGTAGCTGAAATATCATGTTGCTTCTGGTGGCAACTTGGTCAAGGCAATACAGATCTTCAAGTCTGATCAATGCTCTGAGTTCACAGCTTACTGAAATCGCTTGAATTTCACCATCATGATGGGTTCCAGGTACATCCCTGTGGCATTCTTTCAGCATACTACCCTCACACCCAATGCTATGCAAGTCAGTGTGAACTTGAACATGCTCATCACTGGCAGGCAGTGCAAAGAATGATCGTGTGCTTCGGGATGAGAGTATTTCCTCTGCAAGAACTGCATCTTGATGAACATGTACCTTCTCTTCTGCTGTTGGGGCTATAGATAGTCAGCCGAACGAATTGGAGCTGAAAAGAAAACAACAGAGAGGGAGATGGTTTATTATTATTATTATTACTGTCAATTACTTGTGCGATGTAATCTACATGCAAGCTGGTCAGAAGGTTTTTCGTCTCTCGCAGTGAGACTGTCTACTCCAAGTTGTTCAGCATCCTAAGTTCCTGGAGCCATTTCATCAGAACAGGGCTGGCCGGGCCTGTGCATCCAGAGAATTATCGCATGATGATCACTGGCAGGCAGACACTCTTACCTTCAATGTGTTTATCTCTGCCTCCAGAGATCCTGAAGCGTTTGACGACAGGAAAACCAGTCTGTAGGTGATGCTAGACATTAGTACTAGTAATTTATGCGGAGATCAAACTTGTGACGATGCCTCGGCCAAAAAGAGGCCATGGAAAAGGAACCAATCCAAGTAGGATTTCATTAGGGTACTCCGGACTTTATTAATAAGTGATCGAGTAGATTAAGATCATCTCGGATTTGCTGGGTACGGGGTCATCATTTATGGGTCAATGGCGCTTTGAGCACATATACATAAGGACGAAAATTTATTTGATAGTTTCAGGAAGATCGGCTTCTTCAACGTCCCAAGTCTTCGGCCTGGTACTACTACTGTGCAGCAGAGTCTTGTAGGTATTACGAACCTGCAATGTCCCACATATCCAAACTTTTCCAATTCTCTCTCGACTTGGCAGTTCATCTGTCAAGTCCTGCTTGACACCATTTAGGCCAGGACAAGATAAAACCTGTCCATCTCAAGCAATAAATGTGCTCGTGTGCACTAGTAGAGCAGCCAGATTGTGCACTGCCGAACAAGATCACTTGCTCAAAGCAAAATCAACATGTTTATTTCTGCCACAAAACTCTTGCTTCCATCTCCAATGAGCATACACACGAGAAATTCTTGTGAGCTGTGTATCATCTGGGTAAACGATGATTGCAGCGGAATCAATCCACTGAACAGCGAGATATTTGGCCATCAACATCATGATGATGGCGTGAGCGACAGCTATCAATAACGGCAGAGTTCATTCGCAAAATACCATACTAATACTATACTCGCCAACACCATGGGAAATGAGATCAGAGAGATTGCTTCAACTTCAAGTTCTTTGGCCATGGGCTTCTTGCTCTCCTCTCCGCATGAGCGCTGGTGTTCTTATCGTCTAGCAATCTGTCGTGCCATCCCACTCCTGAGCTTTATGGCGATATGTGATTCTTGGGACAAGCGTGAACCCACACTGGGGACGAGGAGGGGGGATTGCACTACAAAATCCACAATGACGAGCAAATGGTCCTTCTTGACCTTTGCTCATATTGACGAAACCACATTGCTTGGAAAGCTTGGATCGCTATATTTCGAGGAGCTCGCTGTCACAAACCTGTCATAAGATGAAGTCATCAATCAGACAAGGCATGCGCCGTAGACGCCACCAAGCAAGATAATGACAACGTAGGTTGATCATCGGAAATAGCACCTCTCTCGAAGCTGTGACAGTTTGAACACACTTCAAAGATTCAGAGTGATGGTGACGGGGTACAAAAGCAAACATCAGCAACAAATCATATGCCAGGTGAAGAAGTTGCAGCATCTGTCATCGCCGATAGGATGTCTCGAAAGCTTGGATCACTGAAAACCAGGGAGATGGTTACCACCCAACCTAGCTAGCTTCAAGAGCACTTCAGCTGGGACAATTCCCTTGGCCTGCTTACCATAGTAGGCGACGGCCCAAGTCCGTCCAAATGAGACAATGTTCTGGTTTTTTGTACAGATGTTTGTGGCTAGAGCCGCTCAGGAGAGGGTTAAAGGTACAACAACGCACTAGTGAATATACATGTAAAAGTCAATGTATGTGACGAACCTAATGGAATTGCTCCTTGATGAATATTTCGGCAACATGCTTTATTGTAATATTGGAGTAAGTGACTACACAGGTTTGTCAACCAAATTTCGCAGCATCATGCCTGATGACAGAAGGCACAGTGTCAGTGTCAGTCGCCTCCCTCCCCTTGGAGGACTTTGAATCATGACGATTCAATCTTTCTCCTTGTCTTCTGGACAGGAATACAGTGCGAAATGTTCAGGTATCTATGGAGACTATTCCCTGCTGTTCCTCGGACATGGTTCACACCGGTCATTCCCTGGGAAGCCACACTGCCTGGAAGAATCGACATGCCCTGCTTGGATCAGACCAACTCATGAAGAAAAGATCAAATCAGCTCATGGGGTAATAGCACAGCCCTAAACACTGCTGCGTCGCCGATATGACATGTCGACCCGACTTTTCGGATCTTGCTCAACAGTTGTTTCCAGTGCGGGGGTGAGACAGGGGTATGATTGGCCTTAAGGACGCACGATGATCGGAATCAGAACAATTTAGCCATATATTCTTTGATCCCACCTACTTTAAGGCTGACGAGCGCAAACGGCCATGCATCTGTCAATCCTTCTGTGAGGGCTGGAGTGTGCAGGCAAAGAAAATACCAGATGCATGAGCGGGGTGTATGTTACCTCCAAGGGTGCCCAGCAGGGTCGCTCAGCCGGAAGTGATCTGATTTTCCACACACTCACTTTATGTGTTTTGGCTGTGATCTAAATCTAGCCCTCTGGGCATACATCAATGTCACATATCTAGCAAGCCAGGACAGAACGCACCAACAGAGACGTCAAAAACAATGTATCTGCTTAACCAGCTCGTGCACTTCCACTTCTTCCAATTCATTCCCCTCATGACATCACCCCCTTCGTCAACCTCAAGCTGTTTGAGAGGCTTTTGCCAGACCTTAATTATTCAGGATAAAATTTTCCGATCGCGGTTGAGTGCGACATTGGCAAGCCCCTTCATGGAGTCATCCAGAGAGATGGGCCACCGTCCGATTCTGAAGCCGGCCAAATACCTCATACGACATGTACGACAGGCGATGCAATGGAAGCATGTGAAGGAGGGGGACATTGAAGTCCTGTAACATGCCCTCGACACGGTGAATGGTGCGGAGGCGACCAGTTTGGTGACGGCTTCGAAGGAGTTGATCTGTTACGATTTGCCCTACGCTGCCAGTATCATGACAACAGACTTAGACATATTTTTACTTTACGAGCACGTGACCATGAGACTTAGCACATGACTAGTTCACGTGACAACTGGCTTGGAGGGATCCGAGCTGTCCGGATGTCAGGCACGCACGTGAGGGCCTAGACCCTTATCTACCTTGTGTATTTAATCTCCGCGCCTCGAGGCGCTTATCTTTGATCGCCGTGCCCCGTGACACTCTAGACCGCCTCATGGTAGGCACGACTCTCACGACATGACGTATGTAGTCTTCTTTCTCCCACATGACATCATGCTATGTAGATACGCATGGACCAGTAGTCAATATGTACAAATATGTCCCTATGGTATATATACGAGAATGATATCACCCAAGGACCTCAGTTAAGTCCTTGTGGCTATTCCCCCATAATCTTAGCTCCTATAAGCCTGAAGTTAGAGTAGCCTGAGCCACGTCTAGTACTGGTTTTGGGTTGCGCTACATTAGGACTTAACTTCTTTCCGCTCACCCTACTCTATCGCACTTGGCAGAGCCTATCTGCTAAAACATAGCCAGATCCGAGGCTTATACGGGACCTTCTTCTTCTTTGGGCACCCCCTTCATTTTTAAGTAGCCACTCTCTATACGAGAGGATAGTCTCTTAGCGAATTAGTCGCAGAGAAGTCCGTAGCCTCGAGAGGCTTTAAAGTGTTTAAACACCGCGGCGCCACCCCCTTTCTCTTCTACTGCCGAAAGGCGTGTCCATGTGAGGCACATTTGTTCTAGTCGAACGTAGTACCATTAGCAGCTGGTGCAAGAGCGGTCTTGTGCCCACCAGTTGTTAATTACGAGAAGTCAGGAAGGCTATTGGCCTGATTCTCCAAACGGTCGAGTGTGACTAGCCCTCCTGTTTAGTACAAAAGGATGCTCAGGGTTGCCCACCCTACCCAAACTCTTGACTGGGAAGCCAGTCAAATCCAAGTATGAGTGAAGGTCGAACCGGTAGACGAACCAGAATATGAATTCGACCCCAACGACCAGGTAACGGTCAAAGTCGAAGAAGAGGAAATAGACCTTGCTCTTCTCGAACCCCTTCCTCTCCCCGACGCCCAGGTCTTCTTCCCTGCAGAGCATCAATACAAGTACACCCCCCCTGTGGTAAAGAAACAGGCAAGGTTCGATTTAGGGTCCAACAGGAACCTAATCCAACACTTTTACGTACCCCGCACCAAGCCCTATGGTGCACCAAGAAGACTCCAAAGGGAGCAACTAAGGAAGTCGCTTAGAGAAAAGCGCAACCGGCCATACGACCCAAGGCCAAAGGTTCTGAGTAGGAAGTAGCCAGTACTACTTAGATACAAAATTTCCGAGTCAACAGAGTCAATTCCCCCGTCTCCAAAAAGGATGGATTACAGGCAACAGATTCTCGACTTGCAGGTCCTGCTGGCAGGACTACAAACTCAACTGGCCGCAGCCGAAGCCCGGGCTGCCGCCGCAGAAGCAAAGGCAAACACTGCCGAAGCATCAGCAAGAGGACCTCGGACAGAGGTCAAAGTTACGAAAAAGGTGGACCCGATCCCAGATCCAGGGTCCTTTAACGGTGACTACTCCCGTTTTGACGAGTGGTGGATCAAAATGCAGGTATACCTGCAAATGAACCAGGAGACCTTCTCCTCAAAAAAGGAAGTTACCCTTGCAGTCCTGTCTCGGATCGGCT
Organism: Tylopilus vinaceipallidus; assembly: GCA_038089215.1. Classification (NCBI taxonomy): domain Eukaryota; kingdom Fungi; phylum Basidiomycota; class Agaricomycetes; order Boletales; family Boletaceae; genus Tylopilus; species Tylopilus vinaceipallidus. The sequence goes on along the minus strand of JBBPKK010000912.1, from coordinate 3,551 downwards.
CGGGAAAAGAAGGAGACAAGAATGGGGCGGGCGAGTGGGCCCGCTACCATATCAAGACAAAGCTCGCCGACAATTCTTGGTGGGCAGTAAAAGACCTGGAGAAGGAACTCTCCCACCGCTTCAGGTCAGCAACAAGACAAGGGAGAGCTCTGAGGGAATTACAAACCCTCAAACAAGGAACAAGGCAGACAGAGGCCTTCCTAACACAGTGGGAAACTCTGTACCGGTACGCCGGAATAGACGAGGTGATGGGTACCCACCTCCTGATCAAAAATGCCCGAGAGGAGATAGTACGACACATCTCCCTCAATCTCCATGGGGACGACGCCCCCACCAACCTTGCCGATTGGATCGGCCAAGTACGGAACGTTGGGAATGCGTTCGAACAATTTGAGCTTGCCCGAAGCTCAAACAACAAACGTTGGGGCAACAATGCGGCTGCTGGACCGTCCTCCCGGCGAGACCCAAATGCCATGGACATTGACGCTGCCAGAAAGGGTAAGTGTTTCAACTGCGGTGGCGACCACCTCATTCGCGACTGTAAGAAACCTAAGCAACCTTGCAGTGATTGCAAGTTCCTTGGGGGAGGGCATCGAAAGGATTGCCCAAGACGAGGCAAATCTCGCAAGGCTCGAGCTGCTCAAAAGGAGAGTGGCGATGACAGCAACTCGGACCGGGAAAGTAATAATGTCCGAGCTAGCCGCAAGGGGAAGGCTAGAGAAACGCCCAAGTCCATAAATGAAATGGGCTTTGAGGAGGCAAAAGCCTACTTCACGGATGTGTTAAACGCCAAGGCAAAGGAAGCCAAGGCGGGAAAAGTATAAGGCACATGACTATTCAGGGTGGTCATGGAGCCGAGGACTATTTTAGACATATAAAAATAGAAAAGCCCAAAAACACCAATTTTGATGTATTACTATCTGATAAGGATTCGGTAACATATTTCGATCATATAACCGAGGCCATGACTCAGGATGAGCCTGAGCGTGCCGGACAGGAATCCGGGCTTAATTTGGCTACAAAAACCAAAAAAATATTTAATAACGAAATCCCTGATAGGATCGTCATACGCTCCGTGACGAACATCGAAATACGCCTAGGAGTACAGGTGGCGCCGGCCACGCAAAAGAAACGGATGATGAGCGAAGAAGCTCTCCTTGACAGCGGGGCCAATGGAATCTTCATCGATCGAGCATGGGCAGAAGCGAACAAAATCTCCATGACCAAGTTACAGCGACCAATCCCCGTGTTCAACGTGGACGGGACCAAGAATAGTGCTGGGAATATCACGCACACTGCCACCCTCATCGTAGATTACCAAGGCCACCGAGAGAATTTGGAAGCAGAAGTAACCGACCTGGGAAAAGTTAGCATGATTCTGGGGTATACTTGGCTAAAGAAGCACAACCCCAAAATAGATTGGAAAACGGGAGAAGTCAAACTGACGAAATGCCCCCGATCATGTTACCTCCTATCCGATCAATCGGCCGTCCTCCAAACCTTGGATAACGAGGAGCTACTAAGCGCTCCATATGTGTACCATCACATCAAGAAAATGGAGGTTACACCACCTAAAAAGGTAGAAAAGACAGCGAAGGAGCTTGTACCTGAACAGTACCACAAATTCATTGAACTGTTCACCAAGAAAGCATCTGAACGAATGCCCATCCGACGAATGTGGGATCACACCATCAACCTGAAAGAAGGTTTCATCCCCAAAAAGGCAAAAGTGTACCCAATGTCGGTGGACGAGAAGGAAGAAGTAAAAGCATTCGTAAAAGAACAGCTAAGAAAAGGGTATATATGCCCCTCCAAGTCCCCTCAGACATCACTGGTCTTCTTTGTTCCTAAAAAGGAAGGAACCAAGAGAATGGTGCAAGATTACCGATATTTAAATAGCTGGACTATACCAAATGGGTATCCACTGCCGTTAATATCGCAGTTAATCGATCGACTCAAGGGAGCAAAGAAGTTCACAAAAATGGACTTGCGATGGGGGTACAATAACGTACGAATCAAGGAAGGAGACGAATGGAAGGCAGCCTTCACTACTGAGGAAGGAAGCTTTGAGCCAACTGTTATGTTCTTTGGGTTGAACAACTCCCCCGCAACATTCCAAGCAATGATGAACGATATATTCTCCGACATGGAGTCCTTCGTGATAATCTATATGGATGATATCCTTATCTTTACAAAAAACGAAAACCAAAAAGAGCACGACGACGCCGTTCTTAAAGTATTGCAACGACTAAAAGACAATGACCTATTTATCAAACCAGAAAAATGTTTCTTCTCGGTAGAACAGGTCGAAATGCTGGGAATGGACATATCCAGCAAAGGAATCAAAATGTCGGATTCGAAGCTTAAAGGAGTATTAGAATGGCCAGTCCCTACCACCGTAAAAGGAGTCAGAGGATTTCTAGGGCTAGCCAACTTCTACTGACGGTTTATCGACAAGTTCTCCGAGTGGGCTAAACCCTTAACCGAGCTAACAAGAAAAGACAAGGCTTGGCAATGGGGAAACGAGGAACAAGAGGCGTTCGATCGGCTAAAGAAAGCTTTCACCGAAGCACCGATCCTGGCCTACCCCGATGAAGAAGCGAAGTACCGGTTAGAATGCGATGCCTCGGCATTTGCAACAGGGGCAGTACTATCTATAGAAAAGGAAGGAAAATGGCACCCGGTAGCGTTCAGCTCTCATAAAATGACTCCTGAACAAAGGAACTACCCGATAGCCGATAAGGAAATGTTGGCGATAATTTATGCATTAGAAATATGGCGGCACTACCTAGAGGGAGCACGCCACCAGTTCGAGATCTGGACCGATCATGCGAACCTACAATATTTTATGACCAGCCAAGATCTTAACCGACGGCAAGCATGTTGGGCGCAATGGTTATCTCGCTTCAATTACATACTCGTGAGAAAACCAGGGACGAGCATGGGAAAGGCTGACTCTCTTTCGAGAAGAGAAGATCATTCCGTGGGAATAAAGGACGATAACAAAGGGGTAATACTAATCCCCGAATCTTGTGTACGTAAAGCGACCGAGATAACCACGGTAACCTTGGAGGAGGAAGAAATACTCGCACGCATCCGAGATGCAACAAATCTGTTGAAAGAAACGGAAAGTATGGGAGAGCTAAAGGAAGGCCTTCTGTACCACGAAGGACGGATCTTCGTGCCCAGTGGGGATATCCAACAACAGATCATAACATTATATCACGACTCCCCTATCGCAGGACATGGTGGGACAGAAAAGACTAAGGAGTTGATCTCCCGATACTACACCTGGAAAGGAATGACCGACCAGATAAAAAATTACTGTTCCCGATGCGAACGATGCAATTGGATGAAACCAATGAACCGGGCGGAGCCTGGGAAGTTGCAACCTCTCCCCGTGCCTAGTGCACTGTGGAAGGAGATCTCCGCTGATTTCATTATGGACTTACCCGAATCAGACGGATATGACTCGATCTTGGTAGTTGTGGACCGATTCTCGAAGGAAGCTTGTTTCATTCCCACAAACAAAACTATAACAAGCAAAGGAA
>JBBPKK010000911.1:0-14155 GCA_038089215.1 Tylopilus vinaceipallidus | reverse complement strand
CGTTCTTGTAGTTGATTCAGAGCGTTTCTGAACTTTGGTGGTGAACACGGGATGCCAGTCTAGGTTCACGACGTGTGCTTACTTATTGGCCTGGACTTGTTCAATCATCGACACGAGCGTAGTGACTAGAATGACCGCCAGTGCCAACCAGGGGACTGGGGCAAACTGGGCTGCCATCTGGGCGGCGCCGAGACACACCGAACCGATTTGCGCCACGCTGGGCGACATGGCGAAACCCATTGTTGGAGTCGAGCAGCACTAGGCAAGGTCGGTCACTGTACGGATGGTGGTAGATGACGGCCCATTGCCGCCTGAGCTTGGTTCCGTGTCCTTTGGCCCGAAGTGAGTTTGCAGCGGCACGTTGGTCCAAGACCCTGGACACTGCTTTCCACCTTACTGGCATCTAAGTCCGCTATGTCCAACCAGTACTAATCGGAACGCGAGTTCAAGGACGACCTCGACCTCATATGGTCCAACTGCGTTACCTACAACGTGACAGAGGTGCGTCTTGCCTGCTCACTCTTTTCTTCCACTCACTCCCATGCCTACCTCCACAGGACCACCCCCTTCGACCATGTGCGATACGCTTGCAGAAAAAGGCCGATAGACTCCTCGCCATCATCACGGACCGCAAGGATCGCGTCGATCCTACGATACCCCCCGATTTCTTCACATCTTCACCCCGCCCCGTCGCGCGCGACCCAAGGATCGATGGCTATCTCTCCCATGATCCTGTCAAATCGTCCCCGTCCTCGCAAGCCCTCTAAAGTGCGCCCGCGTCTCGCTTGGCCTCAATGAATGGAATACGGCCTGCCCCAGGGGTCGCCGTCAAGAAGACGAACATGGCGGATGTACCATTTGGAGATACCTCGGCGCTCGTGCGACCCCAGAAGGAATGGCAACCTTCCGAGCTTTTGGTACCGAACTAGATGGACTCGGTGAACCTGGACCGTCTACCCTTGCCCACGCGAACGGGCATAGCCTCATGGAGCGGCTTCGGAGCTACGTCATCACGCCAGAACGGGAAAGCTAGAGCGAGGATGAGCAGCCGTCGGGCCCCGAGAACGACAGTGGACTGAAACCCCGACTAGTGTGAGTGACGACTGTTGATCCCCGACCGAACGCATGCACGCCGACACCCTTCCCTGCACCGCTCAGGAACGGCATCCGCAACCGCCCTCGGAAGCGCGCACGGCTCACGCCCTCCGATTCGGACGATGAACAAGTCGCCTGGGAGAAGAGCCGGAATGTGATGGAGCTGTGGTAGTCTGCCACGCAGTCCGATATGTTGCTCGCCAACGATCTGCCTTGTCCAATTCTTCCCTCCTTCTCGTCCAATTGCCCACCCATGTAAGCCAAGAGCGAATTGCGTGCGCAGACACAGCCAAAGCGAAAACGTTTAAAGAAAACGGATCCAGCGCCGCCCGTGCCACCGAACACGCTGCTTGCCGTCGTGAACACCAACATTCGCACGCTGAAACGCGTACGGCGAACGCACGCCAAGTTTGCGGCGCTGAACTTGAATGCCGAGGATGGGAGTGGTGTGAGTCCGGACGAACCGCCCGAAGCGACCGAAGAGGATCCCGTGGACGAATTTGTGGACGAGCGGTCGTGAAAGGCGCTGGTGGGCTTCAAGCGTGGAGATACGGCGGGTGGAATCGAGCTGGGGGAGGAGTGTGCGGTGGATGAATGGCAAGGTGTTGGAGCATGCTGGGTTCCAAGGTGCGTCGTGCTCGCTGTGGGTCGATGGTATGCCGCGCATGAAGGCTAGACGTCTGTCGTGACCAAAAAAAAAAGGTATCTCTGCAGCCTCGCTGGACGTGTTGACAGGCGTGACGTCCGAATTTCTCCAGAACGTCGGTCGGACGCTGAGATTCCTCTGTGACAAGCATGCACAGAGCATGACACCCGAGGTGAGATGTCCTTGCCACTGAGACGCGCGTATCAACCTGGACACAGGTGTGGCATACTGACGACAACGTGGCCAGGAAGTCGTTTTATATACCCAGTTTGAATGCGGAGTCACGAAAATCCAAGACCTCGAGCGGTACATCAAGGACGAGGTGGTCCGGCATGGCTCGCGTCTCGTCGACTTGGAGAAGAAGCTCGTCAATGCGTACTGCGAGGCCACGACCGTCGACGTGCTCGACGACGACGCGCTCTTTGGTGCGGGCTCAGAGGACGAGGAAGCGGAGATGCCGTTTGCGATGGGCCTGGGCGGGTTCTCGGAGGCATTTAACGAGGACTTTTTTGGGCTGCGGGAACTGGGTATTGCGGTTGAACTGGGTCTGTCGAGTTTGAACGTCCCCAAACGGCAGCTCAAGGGGAAGCCGGGCGGGATGGGGACGACCAAGTGCGTGCACGGTTGCGCGTTTCGCTGTGTTGACTTACCGACGTACGCGACAGGGTGAAGCCGATGGAGCCGCCGCCACCATATCCGCCACCTCCAGCGTTCGTGCTCCTCAACGTGGAGAGCGCAGAGGACCAAATTGCGCTGCTCAGGCCGTACTATCAGGAGTGGCTCGCTGGGCTAGCGCCTGTCGTGCCGCCCGCACCGCCGGCGGCTGTCCTAGGCATGCCGTTGCTCCCACCGCCGCCGATGGCTGGGGTGCCGATGGTGGGCGTGGAACCGACGAGCGTGGTGGAGGGGGCGACGACGCCCGTGCCGACGATGCGTTGCCAGACGATCCGCAGACCAAGCTCGGCCCGACTGGACAAGTGATGAAGAGCGGGCCGTCGACGGGGACGGTGAAGAAGGCCAAGACGAACGCGGGCAAGGACGGAAGCGGGGGCGGGGGAGCGGGAGGTGGAGGCAGGGGTGTACCGATGGTGCCGCTGCAGCCGGGGTTGTTGACGCTGAAGCCGGATCTGAAGGAGACGTCGATGGAGCCTGTGGCGATGCCGCCGTTTGAGGGTGGGGATGTCAAGGGCGGGGGTTGGCGGGGTCGGGCGTCGGTGGGACGGCAGGGAAGAAGAAGGCGGTAGATTTGCCGCCAGTGATTGCGCCGAGCGCGTGAGCTGAAGGGTTCGTTTACGCTGTGTCGTCGCCTCGTCCTGACATGTCGCGCCGCTGGGTGCATACGCATACACACATACATCTGACTACCGCTCGCTATCGATCGCTGTGGATGATACTTGTAACGTTATTAGGATAGTTATTCCACATTTATCTCCTGATTGTTTACTGAGCGTATGTCCTTCCGTCTGATCAACCTACGACCAGACGAGATGTGCTGTACATGTTGAGTGTCGTGTATGCGTAGCAACTATAAACACAACTAGTACGAGCGGGATAATGACATACGAACGGTGCCATTGAATGATAATACACTGGCAAAACAAATCGCAGATATTATAGTAGGTTAAGTAAATCGCGGTGCAAGTAAGATGGACGGGGTGAGCAGAATATGATCCTGACACACATGCTTGAATTGACTTCGGTAAGCAGATAGAGACCCAAGGGCCAAAGTTTAGTTTAGTCATACTTGATAGGCCGCTGAAATTCGATCAGAATTTCGTGAGTACAAGACAAGTTCAGGTACTTACTACTAGAGACTTTGTTCCGAACAGCTGTAGTAGAGCACGCCGAATAAGCGGGATTTCCAACTCCTTTATCTCCTGTGATGTCCTTTGCGACTGCGCATTGATATTATCGTACATCTCATGCAACTTACGAGCCAGAATTGGGTCATTCTGCAGCTTGGCCTCATCCGCGAGCTCCTTCAGTAGCTGTTTTTGCTCTATAAAGTGTTTCGAGAGCCGAGAACGTATAACCCTGGCTGCGCTCGTCTCGTTCAGACGCTTTCGTTGCTTGACCAATTCTTCTTGCAAGAGCAGCATGTCTCTATCGTTCCCCGACCTTAGGAGATCGTCTACAATGTTCCATCCAGAGTCATTGGTGTTCTCGAACCGCCCAGTTCGTGCGCCTTGCTCTATTAGTTTCTGCCAGAACTCATATTTGAGCTCCTGCTCCCTCTGCTCCGCCGGTGCCCGCTCCCCCTGCACTCTGTCCCACATGGTCGTGACCATGCATGCTCGACGTAGGGGTAAATCGCCGCAGATCCTTCCAAACATCTGGAGATTTTCGTAGGCGGAGCCAGAGAGGCGATTGTCCACAATACGGTGGAGATATATAATCCCAGAGACTCTGATAATATCACCAGATGGAGACCTGTGTATATATACATTTAGGGAGCTGCGAGGGCTAGATAACGTTGAGAATACCACGTACTTTTGGGTAAGCCAATCCGAAATTGCTGTTAGAATCTCGATATCCGGACGATAGGTATTGTCAAATCCAGGCGTGTCGACCAAGACGATATGATGGCCATTGCGCAAGACGACGTGTGCGCTGACACGCTGAGTGTCAGACTCGAGGTAACGCGCATTCCGCTCTTCTGCGTTTCCGGTGAGACAGTTGATGAGCTAGGTGTTCTTAACATGGAGATCAAATGTTACGTGGATATACGCACGTTGGTTTTGCCGCTTCCCGTTGGGCCCATGACACTGAATGTGACCACTTCAGCATGGGGATGAAATCTTGAATGAGGGTGCTCACACAATGATTGATTTTGGACTCAATGCAGCTCTTGAACACGGTATTTTTGTCAGGAATTTACGGTCCACGAGATCCGAGGGGTAAGGAACACACATTCTGAACTTCTCCATGGACGCGACTATGTCATCTGCCATAGGTCTCTTCCATAGCGATGACCAACAACGTTGAATCAAGTCCCAGTGCAAGTCTTCGATCATTCGGGATGCTGGGCGACTTGGATTCTTCCCTTGGGCCAAGAGATGAATAATAGCCATATCTTGCGGAACTTCTGACCACGGCTGTTGTCCGGATAGCACCTGCCAGTGCACGACGGTCAGACTACGACTTTCTGTCGAATTCGTCAGTCGTACCTGCAAACCAATACACCCATATGAGTATATATCGCTTTGGGTCGTCAAATCCCTTGTCCTTTCGGGATCGACTTGCTCTGGGGCGATCCAGCGTGTGGCTCCCGGCCGGCCAGTGGATCTCTGAAGGTGTGTTAATGCTTCAGGAATGTGGCCCACCATAGAGGAATATCCGAAATCCGCCAGACGTGCAGTGTGGTCCGCGTCAAGCAGGACGTTGTGCTGTATTGCGCTTAGACGGGGTCCCTGGTAGTAATTGTAGTCCTGCGTACCGGATTTAAATCGCCGTGGACGACCGAGAAAGAGTGTACTGTAGCAGTTTAGTTCCGTAACTACTCGGAATATCATTGCGACCTACAGTACGCCAACCCATCAGCAACGTCGAGCAGCTTTCACATCGCGTGAGGTTAGGAAGTAGGATGGAAGTAGACAACGAGCGGACGCACAATTTGGAGTCGTTGTACGATCCCTAGCTCGTGATTATGGGTCGCTAGAAATTTGTGAAGAGATTCATTGGGCATCCACAACGACACTAGCGACACCGCGTCCTTCATTCCAAAGCCGTATGCAATACCCAGGAATGGAACGACGTTTTTGTGGACTAGTCTCCTCCAAATTCCGAGCTCTCTGCGAAGCATCTGGAACGCCATGAGTCAGATTGTAATCATTTATTTGTAGCAGGAGTCAAATTGCCTTCTCAAATTTACCTCCTTTTCCTACATCTCGTGCACATCGCAATGCCTTTACTGCGACCTGAGGAAGGGGGAGATTAGTGGACAGGATGCGTTGCGATTCGTGCTCAAACCTCTTGCGGTATAGAACCACCCAAGTGACATTTGTAAACATCACCGTAGGCACCCCCAGCAAAATATTGAGCACCATCTTTATTGATCTGGTCGGTGAGATCTGGTGGTGGAGGATCCTCAATTCTGCCAATAGAATGGATTAGACAAGGGAACTGTCAGATCAACATGCATCGGACTAGGGGGGGTCGTACTCAAAGTTGGATGTCTGGCGCTATTATTTGCTGTCTGTGAGCACCATGCTACTTCGTTATACAGACCAGATATTACCTGAGGATCAGACATGAAAACGTTGCTCAACTGTAGAGCGGGTGTTTGCAGGGGAACAAGGAAAACAGTGAGGGGGAACTAACGTATCATTAAGCACTCCGGCAGCTTCAGAGCTCACCACGAGCACTTGGGCTGGCACGGGGCCAACATGTGGGACGAGCTGCATCCGAACAGTCTCAGAAAGTGATATCTGCACGTGGTTCTTTCATATATCAAACCCTCTCTATTGCCAAATCGGTTAGAACACACAGTACACGGGTTCCGACTGTGACACTGCGAGAAACCTCGCGGCGCTACTGCGCACAAATTAACTGGTGCGTCGTCGCGAGTCGAGTTTTTTGTGAACCTCAACACGATCTCAGGGAAAAGGGTACAATTCTATGAAAAGGGAGGATGACGCAAGCGATTAGTGCGCGTTCAAGTGAGAACAACTGGCAGGTCATCTGCATCAGCATCTGCCACGAGGTAAGGGCGGCGCCTCAACGCCCATGTTACATGAAACAGAAAGTGACTATGATTGTTCTTACGTACCGGATCCTTTCTCCTAATCGTTGTCGGAGGTGTGACTATTAGAGTTCTTGTTTCCTTGTCTTATACGTACCCGCGGGGATTCGAGCTTGCGGTGTAACTCCTCTTAACGTCCTTGCTTTCACTACTTAGGTTCATGGAATAGTACGAGTTCCATCTGATCTGAACACAGCCAACTATAATGGGATACGGACAGGATACGAACACGAGTTCGTATCATGTTGATATGCATGCCATCTCAGCGTGTACTTCATAAAAGCTTCTATAATGGAAGCAGAAATTCATCGTGATGAAGGTGAAGGCGCTATTAACTACGGCACGTTGCGTTGTCGAGATGGTATCCGTAAGAAGATGGATATTTTCCCACGGGTGACCTCCCCGTTGAGCTGTTGCCCTGAGCTGAGCATTTCCTTTACTTCCTGTTGCCGTCCCTCATCGTGCATCCCCGTGCCATCTAGTATTCGTATTCCTTTCCCATTGTCCAGTCTAACTTTCAAGGAAGCGAATTATGTTGCTCGGCAAGAATGAATCCTCTTCATCCAATTTTCCAGCCGTTGTCGCACCTAAGGGCGAATCTTCAATCGACTTTGTCCCTAGCCGTAACTTTGTTTCTAACACCCCGCTCCTAACATCCAATGTCTCACCCTTGAGCCATTCATACCCTTCGAAACACCTCAGCATTCTGAATACTACTAGTGCTCAATGTGTCACATCAAACAGCCATCACAATGACGGTTTCACTGGCATTAGTGAAAATGATATAATAATCGCGTACGTCTCTTCTCGGAGTTACACTTATTCTACTTATCAACTGTCCATTAGTGTTATAGGTCCTACGGGGGTGGGCAAGAGCTCAGTGAGTTACTTGGCATGATACTCTGCGTTCTAGGGTGACTGAGACATGTGTAGTTCGTGAACAAGGCCGCTGGAAGGGCAGATGCTGTGATAGGCCACACTTTGAAATCCCAGACGCGAGCTGTACAAACTGTCCGGTGTCAGCACCCTGACGGTTGGAACATAGTCTTGGTTGACACCCCCGGCTTCGATGATACATACCTTTCGGATTCCCAGATCCTAAGGATCATAGCTAATTGGCTGAAAGAAACGTAAGCCGACTCAGAAGTTCGTGGCTGACTGCGTTTAACCTGTCCATCATAGATACCAGAACAATATCAAGCTTGCTGGTCTTCTTTATCTCCACCGCATCTCGGATATCAGAATGCGGGGAACTCCTCTGAGAAATCTTGCCATATTCAAGGACTTGTGCGGTGATGATAATTTGAAAAATACCATCCTGGTCACGACAATGTGGGACGGAATTGAAGACCAATCGGTTGGTTCCGAAAGGGAAAGGGACCTTTGCTCAAGCTTCTGGAAGGGCATGATAGACCTTGGCTCGCGCACTTGCCGCTTTCACGGAACCCTCGAATCGGCTTGGCAGATAATCAGTTGTTTAGACTTGGGAAGATCGCGCTCTGAGTTTACACCACTTCAAATCCAGCGAGAAATGGTCGACGACCGGTTGCTGCTCCAGGAAACATCTGCAGGAAAGACACTATTGCGCTCCCTCGCAGGAGAGTTCAAGAAAGTTTGGTCAAGGTTGCGTAACGGAGCTCGTCGGAAAGTCAGTACACGAAAATCCTCGGATGCCGCCCCACGACGTTCCATCTTCAACAAGTCTTCCTCTACCGTCAGTACGAACTCTTCAGCGAGTAGCTGGTCTTCAATTTCGGATACTTCGAGTGCCTTCGCCCGTAATTCGGAGCCTTTATATACTCCAGTTGGGAACACATCTTCGGGCTGCGGTGCTAATGGCTGCCAAAAGGCACTTCGGGCGGTAATCGAAGTTCTCAGGGTTGCCCAGGAAATGAGAGAGCTTGCTTCTATCCCTATGCTCGAGGGACCAATCGGGACAGCCATGCAGATTGCTCAGCTTATCAAGGTCAGTATCCCACTATTAACCTTTGATCACAGTTCTCACCAGCTCTCAGGGAATGGAGGGCACACATCACATGATCATCCGGGTGTTGGAGCATTATGGATGCTTTCTTGAGCAGATCGTACAAGAGAAACCTAAGCTGTCCAAAGATATGGAGAGATCGCTGAGCACTTTTCAAAGGTTTGTCTTACAGAATGTCCACTATCACGGGTGATAAGCGTATTTAACAACAAGCGTAGGGATCTCAATAGCCTTCACGACGTCGTGATGAATATTTCAACTAGGAATCCCGTCGATCGCTTCTTCCTGTATGATTCGGATATCCAGGTAATTATGACTTGCGCCACTTCAATTAAGCTAGTCTATGATGACCTTGAGGTATATCCCTCTGTGATTCCGCGACCGCTCTAGCTAACAGGATGATCAAGGTCAAGCACGTTACGGACATCCATCGAACTCTTGCACGCCTTGAATGTCAACTGACGGAGCTGTGTGAAAATGCCACATTGGTACGTCCATTTCTGGGGGTCACCGGAACATTCCTTGATACTTGTATAGCGGAAATGTGAATGTGGGACGACCGTCGTTCATGAGGATTGAGGAAATGGACTGCCACCAGTCAGTTTCTTTCATAAGGGGCAGTTCCTGCTACTGGGTTTTGGGTGAATAATGAATCCACTATTCCAACCCCGAAACGTCGCGCGTTGGCTTGTCGGTGCTGGTCACCATAAGAGAGTCTGTAGTAACACTATCATACAGGTAAGTAGTTTACAAATGCATGCGTTTGGTTCTGCAGTGTGTGTACTGACACTTGTAAATTACGTTCTGTCGATGGATAAGTAGTACCGATTGTTGTGTCTGTCTGTGAGCAGAACTAGGTCATGAACTATTTCCAGGCCGGCTGTGAAGGACCTTGGCCTGAGCTTCACAAACTACCTCCTGTTTCCTCGCTCCCCAATGTTGAAACTAAACAGAGTGAGATTAGGTACCTAAACAGAGTGAGTCTACGGTACCGGTAATCCGAAAAATTTACGTGGCGGTGCTGTAAATCCGGTAAATTTGGTGGCGGTGCTGCAAGTCGGAGAATCCCGCGCATGCACACGTCGCCTGGGGAGGAACCCCGGCCGGGCGGTTAAGCGAGTCGTGAAGTGCTGTAAAGTGCGTGAATGGCCCGGTAAAGTGAGCTAAGTGACAAGCGACGAAAAATTTACAGTAAATCTTGTAAATCTTGTAAATTTTTTCGGCCATCGGAAGCGGTCCGGGCGGTCCGGGCCTGTGCGTTAGCTGCCTCACCGCCAGCAACTGGCTGCCGCCGAGCCGTGCAATTAACCGTCCTCAGCGCATCGTAGCGGCCCTTTCGGCCTCACTTTATTTTTCGGATCGGGGCGGGTCGGCCTGTGGCCTCGGCACTCGTGCACTACTGCTACTGCTACAGGAGGTCGGCAGGAGGTCGGCTGAGTCAGCGGTCACGCGAGGTCACGTGATTGCGCGCGCACTTTACTCCGCCTGAGACCGCTGCACCGCCATGTAAATTTCTCGAGCTAAGTATCTGTAATCCGAAAGATAGGACTTACCCCCACTGCGTCCCAGAGGAAACGAGTGAGGGAGCGAAATAGAACATTACCGCGTATACAAGTATCGGTAGAGTTGGACCGTGGTCACGAGGTACGCTCCAACACCCAATGAACCGCACCAATCTCAGCACTCTGCAACTATTCGCATCCGTCTATCCCGTTCAAATCACTCTTGCTTTCCCTCGACCTACCAGCTATGCACAGCATCACGAACAACTATCGGGAAAGTGCTAATGGCGTCTCCGGAAGTAGTTTAGGATCTTCGAGAGCAGGGACAGCCTAGGACGTGCTTTTCCCTCAGCCCTCCTCAACAGCTCCGTCGCGCTAGGCTGGTCTTCCTCTCCCTCGAGTCTTCTCGACAGCTCCATAACGCTAGGCCGGCGGCTCTCAGGCTGTTCCCAGCAGCTTTGCATGATGCCCCACAGACGGTCGTCGAGACCCCGTGCGACGATGACCGGATCACTCGGTCTAGGTGGCTTTTCACCCCTGAGCACTTTGGGAATGATTTGATGCGAGGTGGGCACGGAAGCCCAAGGTCTGGTGTGCGTCATAATCTAGAGGTGCCGATGAGGAATATTTCTGAATGACGGAGGACAACGAACCTCCAACATCGTCATTCCAAATGCATAGATGTCAGCACTCATGGTAAGTTTGCCATCTTCGGAGGATAGTTCGGGTGCCATCCATCTCACAAAGTCTTGGCTGTTGAAAGACAAGATAAGTCACTACAGTGGATTTAACTAGGACTTTCTCACCCTACGGTATGGGAAATGGCCACTCCAGAAAGATCGCTCATGATCTATCACATGTCATCTGTAAGATTGCTTGGGCGCCATTGAAGACCAAAACGTACTCTCGAAAATCCAAAGTTGGAGAGGAGTGGCTTTCCGGACCCATCAACGACAACGTTGCTCTAATATGTGTGAGACACGGTACCGTCCACGTACAATTAGCCCACTTACTGCTTTCAATTCGCCGTGAATAATCGCAGGGGTCATGGTGTGCAGGACACAAATCCCTGCACAGATACCTCGAATCTATGCAAAGGCACATTTAGTCGATATTAGCGCTGTCGGGCAGGAAACTGACCAAGGCGAGATGGTCCACTTGGGGAGCACGTAGCAGATATTCGTCAACCGTACCGTTCTCTTGCCACGGACTGATCACATAGCTACACTGAAATGTTAGTTTCGCCTTGTTGGAAGGGAAGAGACCCACGGGAAGTTCCCGTCGTCCTGGCAGAACCCATAGAGCGGCAGGATGTGATTCCCTTGATCCACATCCCACAGTCTTTTCCAAACATCGACCTCGCGCTCGAAACGCTGAGCGCAAATGAGTATGGACATACATCCAAGCGATTCACGACGTACCTGCAAGCTTTGTGGGGATGCACGCACGGTACGCAACATCTTGACGGCCACCTTTTCTTCATTCAGATACACTCCTTCCCAGATATCCACGAACGGCGATCGATAAACAGGCTCTCCAATGCGTCGTATTTCCCCATGCTTGAGGTTCATGTTGGGAAGCAATGTCTTGGCGGACTGTTGGAGAGAGTAAAGATTCCGCCCGAGCCCTTGACTATCTTGCGCTGAAGGGGCTGGTAACATCTGTCCCAAATCTTGGTAATCAGAACGCGCCCATGCACGAATGAATCATCCACACACCTGTTGCATCTCTCGCATCGCCGTTGCCCTCTCCTGGACTGGTAGCTGCATGCCCATCATGACAATGTCCAGTTTGTGGTCGATATTCGACAGATATACCAATAGTTCTATGTGATCACGTTCGGTCCTCTCTTTCAAGTCGGACTGCCAAGTGACGGTGTCTAATGCGACAGAAAACTATCACGAATAGTGGGTAAATGCAGAAAAGAAACCATGAGATTCTGCACACACGTGAAATTTCGCCAGGCTAGCATCAATTTGATTGTTGCAGTCCTGTATTGCAGCCGTCAAGGCAAATTGCTCGATAAACAGTTGCATCCGGTTTTTGGAACACCACGCCTGGATAGAAGATACAATACTCTGCAGCGTGCTGCGAATTGGATGTTATATGCAGCACATATCATGGGTAGACATGAACGGACCTCTCGGCCTCGGCGACCAAGTCTCCCTGCTGAAGAGCCGGAAAACCCTCACCCTTCTCTCGCATGATATCCAAGAAGCCGATGCATCGTTCTTGTAGTTGATTCAGAGCGTTTCTGAACTTTGGTGGTGAACACGGGATGCCAGTCTAGGTTCACGACGTGTGCTTACTTATTGGCCTGGACTTGTTCAATCATCGAAACGAGCGTGGTGACTAGAGTGACCGCCGGTGCCAACCAGGGCACTGGGGCAAACTGAGCCGCCACTTGGGCGGCATTGAGACACACCGAGCCTATTTGCGCCACGGTGGACGACATGACGAAGCCCGTTGTTGGAGTCGAGCGGTACTGGGAGAGCGGCAGGGCTGGTCAATATGGATGGGGGCAGATGGCAGCCCATTGCCGCCTGAGCTTGGTTCCATGTCCAAGTCTGGCCCGAAGTGAGTTTGCAGCGTGTTCCGGGCATGTTGGAACAAGACCCTGGACACCGCTTCCACTCCACCGGAATCCAAGTTCGCTACTAGCCCCGGGGCTTGTCTACTTCATGTTGAATCACGTCTATGCTTGATGTCGATGTCCGCTACGGGAGCGTGCATTGACCTTGCTTGGCAACCTGCGTACGCCCACAAGGGAGCGTCGACATTGACAAAGATAGAGTTTGTTTTTTCTTACTGTAACGCGCCTGGTCAGGCGAGGTTGCTGCCATAGTGTCCAACGACGAGCAGGTCCGCGTAAGTAAGGTAAGCATCTCCAGCATCGCTGGTTCGATGACCGGGACGGACACGATGGTCTCCGAGTCCTATTCAAACTCTTCGAATGTGGTGAGCCACCGTATAAGTTTTGCAGCATGATCGACTGAACACATGGGCTCGCAGAGCCGTTGCGAATTGCCGTCTGTGAAACCGGGGCTATCAGCGTGCTGCGCGACACGATCAACTCCGGGCAGTATGAAATTACTTGTGCGAGTTTACACTATACACGGATTATAGCTAGACTGGTTAGCCTCGTTTTCTCGCCCCCCGATTTATAGCTTACCCCCTGTAGATCAGTGTGATATCGCGCTTCCAGACCACGAGACACATAACTTCGTAGGCGCATTGCGTGTTTCGCAGTGCAAAGTGCAAAGTCATAAGTTGTACCATCATACTCTGCCTGACAAAATGCATGCTGTCTCAGAGGATCCGCGCGTTCGGGTTGTCGACGGCCTGAGGATTTACCCGAGGACCGGAACGCGAGCACGGTTTTCACAGCGAGTATTCGCTAGCTAGGGACAGTACATTGTTGCTTTGCGTCGTTCCTGCCGCGCATGAACTCCCTCATAGAGTGATTGCGTGTGGGATTTACTTGCAACATGGCTTCGATGGACGAAAACGTCTTTGAATATGGGGACGAGTATCACAGCTCAAGTATGACGATGAGGGTAAAAGCCCACGCAGCGGCATGTCACGTCCAACCTTCTTTTTGGCTGTCGCCCTATGTGGCGTCTGAGACTGGTAATCACAATGCGCAGGAGGCGTGTACAAATCCGTAGGACATATGATTCAGCTGATGCAAGCCAGCTGACAGCGAGGAGGTGGAGGTGAGGATCAACAGGTAGAGGTTCAGGTGGCTTATATACGAGCTCGACTAGGAGGCACCTCGTGAGCATATTGGGTTGCAACGCTGTTTTTTTTATCTGGTACTATTGAGCTATCTCTCTGTGGGGCGGTGTGGAAGATGCGGCGAGAAGCATGGCGGCAGGAATGATCAACGTAAGGCGTCGGCGCACTGACCTTTAGTTTGGCCGATCATAAAACACCAAGGTCATTCGTATGATCAGTTCAAAGATTTGGAGACGTACTACAGTAGATTTGCTCATAATGCATACGAGTTGGGCGGCCAAAACGCTATGCATTATGTAGCTCATGCAACTAGGTATATGTTACACTCCATGACTATTTGTGACAAGTGTGACACCGACCACTGGCTCGAGTGTACATTACAACTCGGATCTACTTCGGAAGCTAAATTTATCTAGTATAGTCGACGACAACACCAGCACGCGTGTGAC
>JBBPKK010000910.1:0-14158 GCA_038089215.1 Tylopilus vinaceipallidus | reverse complement strand
CCATATTGCAGAGAACAAGCGCTGGTCAGGGTAGCAAGTCGATTCTTCCATTGTCCGAGTCGGTTTCCATTCAGCTTGCACGTTGTAGCCATGATGCGAAACTCACACCCACCCTCAGCATATCTACCGTGTCTCGATCGACGATGTGGACCAGGTCTCCCATTTTTCTACCTTGCATTTCCTGGACTCGCTTGACACCACAGCTTTTTCGATGGCGGCGCAGTGCGACACCACAACTCAACACCCTTCAGCTTACAGATGCCCAATACGTAGAATGACGGGCTCAAGGAACCTCGTGGTGTGCATCGATGGCACTTCCAATAAGTTTGGTATAAAGGTAGCACTGACAAGCTTCAAGTGGATCCCGTCATTGGCATTAACTCTTACTCATTATTTGTAGAATACGAATATCGTCGAGCTCTATAGCCAGATCACAAAGAGCGACCGGCAACTCACATACTATAGCAGTGGACTCGGTACTGTCGCCAAGTTTGCATCTCAGCAGTCTCCGTGGTCCAACAAGTTGGACATCGCATTCGGCTGGTACGCACCATATCAGGCTCTACAGCAAGCGATCTCAATCCCGACAGGAACCTGCACAAGGTCATCATGGATGCGTATCGTTGGCTCTCTGACAACTATCGAGATGGAGATAGCATTTTCTTATTTGGTGAAATACACCGTCATATGGTGCTGACCCTATGCATATCTGACAACTGTCCAGGCTTTTCTCGCGGCGCTTACCAGGTCCGAGCATTAGCAGGCATGATTTCTCAAGTGAGCTTGGTTCCTGTGTCTATCCCAACGGTACTGGCTGAAAATTTTGCAAGGTGGGGTTACTTCTCCCGGGAAACAAAGAACAAATACCATTGTAAGGTCACGATTTACGTGTGCTTTGTACTTGTCTAACGCGCCCCAGCGCTTTCGAATTATACTCGAAAACCCAGGATGGTGACCCGAACTTGGCACATTCCGACACGTTCGTCACCCAAGCACTGAAAGAATCCAAGAAGCAGAGAAAATTCACAGAGCTAGCGACGACGTTCCAGAAAACGTTCTGTCGGAACAATGTTCACATACACTTTGTCGGCGTGTGGTAGGTCTTTTCGATAACCTCATAGTCACCTTAATTACTTGCTCCTTTCGACACTCTCAGGGATACTGTGTCGTCGGTTGGTGCCTTTGGCAGAAGCGAGACATTGCCCTGCACAACAACTTCCTGTGAACATATTTGCTATTTCCGCCATGCGCTGGCCCTGGACGAGCGGCGCGTCAAGTTTTTGCCCGAGTATGCATATGGCGGACGATCTAATATTAATAAGGACGGGCGTGTCAAAGAAGTTTGGTTTGCAGGCTGTCACTCAGATGTGTAGGTTATCTTTAGGTGATGGTATGCCTGGTGCTGAAGTCCACGCCGCCAGCGGCGGTGGAAACAGATCCAACGAGAGGCTCCAGTCCGGGGACATTCCCTTACTTTGGATGCGGAGTCAAGCTGTCGCTGCTGGGCTTGATATGGAACCTGGTAACGTGATGTGGAAGATCGATGACCTAAACAAGCACATCAAGGATTCGTTAGGCTTCTACTGGTGGCCGTTGGAATTGTTACCTTTCAAGCGTTTGCTCTACTACAATTCGAACAAACATACTGTTAGGCGAGGGTGTCATGACCTCATTCGAGTGCCACGATCTGACCGTCACCAGGCCGCACTTTGGGGGTCCCCGTAGAATTTTGCCGGGGCAAAAAGTGCACGTGTCCGCGCTATTCAAGAACAACTACAAACCTCATGCTCAATTCTACAACTACCCCGAGAGGTGGCCGGAGCCAATGTTTTGGAATGACGTAACAAGTCATGAACGACTTCAGAATCTATCGGACTTGTGGGAAACAGATATTCTCGACGATCAATCCGTTCAGACACTCCTCGAGGATCTCGAACGCGGCCAAACAAATTTGGACTCACTGGACCGCCTAGCACTCATGTCGAGTTTCGGCAAGTTCACGTCGCGAGTTTCACTTGTTGCTAATGACGATGCGTTTTTAGAATTTTGCAAAAGCGCTATCAGCGTGGACGCTAAAGCCATCTTGGTCCCATTTTTGAAGAGCAGCGACAGGCTGATGCGGCTCAGTACCGCTGCTACCTATTGCGAGTTGGGTTGGGACTGGCCTAAGGATATCCATGACGGACTCGTCGAACAAATCGCGAAAGACATTCCTGAACTTCTGAAAGGCGACGAGCGTCGTCGTGCTTGCATTTATATGCCATCACTCTGTAAGAAGTCCGAATTGAGAGCAAGACTAATCAGCGACGAGAACCTGAAGATGCTCGTCGAATTTTGTGACGACACGTGTGTCTACAAACACGAGGAGGAAACGTCTACTGTTTCCTTCCACAGTGCACAAGCATTGTCTGTGCTGATCAAATGTGCGTTGATGGTGTTCTATTTTTTAATTGCGTGCTAATGGTGATGGTTTCGGCACCAGTGGACGTCGAACTTCCCCAGAGACTTATTCAAATTGAACTAGTGACTGATATTATTGAAGTGCTGCGTTCGAAATGCAAGTGATACAGCCGAGCAACCACATGTAATTCTGACGTCGATCTCGTCAGGCAACCCCGCTTTGGTCTCCATTTTAAGCGTGATAGATGAATTGGCGAAACATGGTGCGTATGTAATTGCGGTCCGTTGGTCCTTTGCTGAGTAGTTGCAGCCAACGGCAGGTTGACCCTCAGAGATGGGCCGACGCTTGTTACTCTACTCAGACTTGTCAAGCGATATGACAATTTTGTTGCACCAGCGGCCGTCCGCGTCCTTTGTTCTTGCCTTCCAGATGGTTTGTTCATGAAAGCGGATGCGAAATCATGTTATTGACGTGAGCCCGCAGACGAACTCTTGCAGAGGATGATCCAATTAGGAGTGCTCACCACATTCTTTAACATGCTCGATCAAAGCTCGGAAGAGGTCAAGCGAGAAGCATGCCGGGTGTTGGTTAAATTTGCTAAACATGGTGCAGTGTTGTTATACTTCACTGATTCGACACTCGTAGCTAATCGTACCACAGCCGAAGTCCAGCGTGAACTGGCAGGGGGCCACTTGCAGAAGCTCGCGAAACGAGCGCGGAATCAGGACCCTGCCCAGCGCGACGGTGCCATCCTTGCTTTGGTAGCGCTTGGGAATACAGAAGGTATGTTTGTGTCGTCTCTTCTGTCCTGATCTATGTATCATTGTATCAGTGAGAAAAACTGTGATGCGGGCCATCAAGGCGGAGAAAACAATCCCCATCCTCGTCTCTTGGCTGGACCACAAATCGACGGCGCTTTCGGCAGCCTCTGCGCTGGCACGCCTTCTGAAAATCGGTAGGTTACCCTATCGGATATTTGACAAGGGAGAGCGTGTTGATCTGCTCGGTCAGACGATGTCACTGTCATGGTAACCAAGAATGACACAGCCTCTCGTAGCATTATCCACATGCTGGAGTGTCGCTGGTTCGACGGTCTGCGCGGGGAAGACGGTCTCTTGGTATTGTCCGAGTTGCTCGCGTGTGGTAAGCCGCAGGTAGCCGGTTTATCAGAACGCTGTTTTTAACGACTGGTCGGGCTTCACAGAACAATTGCGAACTGTGGTCCTGAATACCAATGCACTCACTGTACTAGGTGACATGATCAACACGAAGCGGTATGAAGAGACGCATGCCGGCCTGCATTATTTGCGAGTTATCGCCGGATTTGGTGTGCTTTTAGGTTCCTCGTGTCCCAACTTAGTTTTTTACGGTATCCCTTGCAGATGAACTCGGAAACGTTCTCTCGAGTCGGGACGCGCTCAGCTTGATTCCACAAGTGGTGAATGCCTTCCGCGTGCCACACCGGCGCGTGCAACGGATCACGATAGACATTCTGTTACACTTCTCTACACAAGGTAAAGCTGACTGAAAAGACCTTTCTTTGCAGGACGAAAACGTCTGACCATTCGTCTCACGTAGAGGACCTACGCAACGTAATTGTCGAGCATCTCTTGGATCTGCTCCATGAACAACGTCGACTCGCTTGCGTAACACTTGGTGCGAGCACGATGTTGGGATTGCTATCCAAGTACAGTGCGTCGTCGCCCTCGTGTCGCGTGAAGGCTCTCACTGACAGACAGGTCCTCTGACATCTAGAATCGGTCCGCATTAAGGTCCAGACCGAACAAACCTTTTGGGATTTGAGCCGCGAGTTTTATGAGGACGACTTACGGCTCGAGTATGGCACTAAGGGCAGCGGCCTACGCGCAGGTAATCTCTCCCTCCCCCCTCGAGTGTCCTTCCGGCTCCGCAGGTTCCGATTTCGACGACTGATGACGTTCGTTGGGAACAGGCGAAGTGTACGGCGCAGTCGGACAGATGATACAGCTGATACAGCTGCGCGAACGAGATGACCGCCACCCAACGCCGGATGAGGAGCGTTGGCTCGCGAGGGAGCGGTACGAGATAAAAAAGGGCCATAGTCCAAACGCATCGTGGCTCGCGATATTGATGCTCTTGTCTTGCCCTGCGCTTTTATTGTGTGGGGTGGGGAAGCGGACGTACCGGGAGTTGTGGCAAGAGGGGTGATGAGCCCGTCGGTTTGATAGGTCACCGTTCCTTCTACTCAGAGGGTTTTGGACATGCCTTGAGTGGAGTTCGGCAACGGATGTCGCGATTCAAAAACCCTTCAAGTTACCTGGCATTACTGTAACAATTCATATGCCTCGGACCATTTACCTATGGTACTTGACTTGATTGATCAATTATGCTAGGAATCCAGTAGCGTGCACTGAATTCCAACGTGAGAGGTTAACCCGAGGACAAACACCGGCAATGCAACAATAGCATACTACTATCCCAACCAACACGTTGCATCATGATGATAACCCATGACATGATCCAACACCTGCGCCCAACCCGCGCTGGCCCTCGTGCCACTAGGCCATATTAATCCGTAAAAGCCAAAGTCGGATCATCATCGACGGGCTGAAGCTGACCACGGTAGGGCATTTGAGAAAGGTTAAATAGAGTGGCGGTAGTATGCATATTGTTGGTATGTATTTCGCGCACATGCACTGCGTGCAGGCCCAGGGAGAATTATCAAGATCATTGACGGTCTCCGGGTCGGGCTCTGCCGGTGGTTCGTACGTGCCTGACACAAAACTGACTCGCAATCATTTACATAACAATTTTTTAATCCCCGAGTTCGTCACCCATGCGTGACTCGACACTCATTGACCATAGACATCCTTTCCGTAAATGTTTTATTTCAAGATTTTTGGATGCAAGCATATACGCTGTTTTCAGAGACACCATCATGATGAAAATATGTCATATCAAGATGGCAGCCTATATGTAATTTTCGTTTGCAACTGTAGTGCAACGGCCGGACCACCACGCGCATCCGCTAAGCCGAAAGGCAGATACTTCGCACTCAGTACCACAGGCGGTATATATGGGAGATACTGGGACCCAAGTAACCCAGAGTGGCTACATGTAACCACCATTTCTGGAGCAAAGACGGGCATTGTGAAATTCCACAGTGCCCGTGGTTAGAAGTGATCTTCACGGTCGTGCCAGGCCTGCCAGCTGGCAGAAGTACCAAGATAGATGCTTAATATCTGCCAAGGACCAGGCAGCTGGAATTCGTGAGGACTTTGCACGAGGTGAGTCTGGGCCAGACAGGGGGGCGTAGCAGCTCGGCCATCGCAAAATGGAGGTCAACATGGATTCTGGTGTGATTGTTAGTACCGGGACCGAGAGACCGGTCACATTTGAAGCGTCTCCGGGTTCGCTCATTTCCGGCGGGTGCCATCCCATGCAGAGCAGGCACTGCTGCCAGGTCAGCGTTCAACAGTGACCGATCACCAGCCTGCCACCCACTTCTTTTCGGCCCTTCGATCCAGACCTCAGGCGCTTTGAACCAGCCTTGCGTTGTCATTGCCGTACGCTGCCTTGTGCGTAGTCTCGACCCCAGACGCCCCGATCACCCGTTTTGGAAGCTCTCGGAATCTTCCGGTGACTGAAACGTGGAGAACATTTGTGTCGTGACGAGGTGTCGAGTCACACGCCGTCAGACCTGTCAAGTTATGCATTTGATAAGTAGTTTTGTGCTATCAGTCAATAATTTGTACAATGACAGTGCATGTATGGCCTTATATCTGCACATTTATTTGGTGTGTTTTTTTGTGCGTGCGCGGTGGTCTGTGCACGCGGTTTTCAATAGATGTGCATGAATTTGATTGTGCGTGCGCATGTTTCGATTAACTCTGCAATTTTTGATTGACTGGTATGGTACACCAGGCTCATAGGCTTGAACTCCCCTCTGTCACGATGACGACTGCCCTCACTCTACGGGCACCACCACAACGTTACACTGTCGTAGCCAACACCAGGGCACAACGACGACGACTGTCAATGGCACACACGGGACCACCGACCGCCCAACCCTACCGGCGTGGGTACAGTGAACAACGACAGCGAGGTCTGGTCGCCGATGCTCACCAGACGACCGCAACAGCAACACGTCACAACGGCCACGGCGGCAGCAAGGGTAAGCCTACTGCGTTACCAAGACGAAAACAATAACTATTCTGTGGCTGATGCCACAGTGGCACCACCACGGCGGGGACTATGACGACGCGTGCATGGCAAACACTGTTTACCCATGGCGGCGACGAACGCACACGTGCAACGACGGCGACGATTCTCCTGGCGTACCTGCGGCCAATGCCGCGGTGAATACGGCGCAGACGGCGATGACAACGTACGTACGTGCGTGGCCAGCGCTTTGGCGCACAAAACGAGGAAGACAATGATGACTCCACCAGCATGCGGGTAACCAATGCCATGGCACGCACGGCGAGTACGACAACGACAACTCTTCCCCGGCATGCCTAAGACCAGCGACCAGCTCTATAGCGTCACCGAAATGATGACGACAACCACTACGCTGTGTGGACAATGTCCCCACGGCGAGGACAACGACGGCATGACGGCCTCACCCGCACGCGCGTGGCCAATGCTACGGGGTCACCAAGGTGAAGACGACGGTAGCGACAACGCTGGCATGCGCGGGGCCAATGGCACAGGGTCTTCAAGGCGAAGATGAGGGCGACAATGCCAACGCGCGCGTGGCTCAGTCCCACGGCGCATCACGGTGAGGACGACGAGGACGACACCAGCACGCACATGGCCAGTGCTATGGCTCATTATTCTTTCCCATCGTTTGATGAATTCTTCGCTCTTTGACACAACTCTCCGACTCTTTACTAATTACGTTCTCTCATTCTTATTAGATATGATCCATATTGCCTGATTTACGGCCTGCAGTAGTGATACCAGTGATCACGTTGAAACTCATGTGTGTAGAGTTAAATTCGCGCACACTCATTGAATATCATGCATGCACCAAAGACGCGCTAAATAAATGTGCCATAAACAGGACTGAGCATACCAGGACTTCACTCGACTCAAACTTAGCAGAAGAAAGGCACTGCCACACGAGCGTAATTAAACCATACTAGGGGGAAAAAAAATACAAAACGGGATGGTCATGGTGTAACGTGTGTGACTCGAGACCCTCGTCGCTCTACAAATGTCTCCAGACGAGGGTCTTCCGTAAAGCTCCATATTGGTGTCCAAAACGGATGGTCACGAGACTACCTTGTGCGCAAAATTCGCTATCCTCTCCCACGGTGAGTTTCAAGAATCGCCACGGGGGTCCGGGCCACGGGCCACGGGCTACCAGCAGAATGTACCGTACGTAACTGTCACTCGCCTCACGGAAGTACTTATTGCTGGTTGCAGGACCCTGACGGGTCGCCGTCAGCCATGCTTTTCAGTTCCTGCCCCTTTCCAAAGCTACTTATGTCCTCGCCCACCAGATCTATGAGTGCACTTTCAAATTACACTTCGCACCGCTTCCTGCGTTGTGCCTTCTATCCCGTGATAAACATTCCTCGCCAGGGGCTACTAGGTGGGCTCCTTCCCTCAATGTGCAGCCACCAAACGTCCGCAGGTGGTTCTTAGTAGAATGGATGCCGGGAGGAGCTCTGGAGGACAAGCACGGACAGATTTACAGCACACGTGTAAGCAAGTGAACGCGAGCGATGGTTCGTACTCTCCAACCACGCTGGAGGAAGAATATCCGTGCAGTGTCCCCCTGGTACATGCGAGGGCCGGGAGACGAGGCCGTCGTCTGAGCCTCGCGTTTCTCGGTACCAGACGGGAATAACATCCATAATGGTAGGGCTACGAGCAAGTACGACAGGTGAGGATACATACATCGATGATGCTCCACCTCGCCCTTCTGTCTTTTGTGCAGCAACGACAAAGCGCAATTCGGCCGGTCCTATGGGGTAACAGATCGTGCAGCAAGCCAAAACGGGAAAACTGCGCTTGCGATGGATGCAGGTCGGTTATCGATTTGAATTGGTCATTCACTGACTATCTAGGTTGCCGACATCTCCTCTCGACAGATACCGTCGATCCTCGCATGAGTTATGTCAATTTGTACATGCCGGTGACAGACTATTGGGCGAACGACGACTTTGGCAGCACATCCAAAAAAAGGTGAGGTATATAGGCGGTAGCGTGCATGATATTCCAAAGCTGGAACTCGAAGGGATGTTGGTCAATATGCCACTCTCTTTCGGGCTGCATCCCCTTGGATGGGACGTTGAAAGTGCTGCAGTTTGAGCCTGAAGTAGGGTGCATCGATTACCTCTTTGACGTGTTGTTGACGCAGCCTAAAATCGTCTCAGGCATTCATTCTACAGTCATTGCATGGAGCAAGTCACTCATGGACGAATAACATCCGCGGTGGAGTCGCAGGCTCAGAATCCCATACAGCTACTGTTCACACCAGTTTGTTGTTGGAACGTAACTCACTCGTGCGCATGTATTGCGCCAACAGAAAGAGGTATGGCGTGCTGTTGAGTGGCGGTCGTCTGATTCACCGACATTTGCGGACGACTAGCGCTGGTAAATGTGTAATAATGCATAATGGGTAGGGTACAACTGAATTAACGCTCAATTGACAGGGATGCTGTTCATGTACTCGATTCTGAACGGGTTGACCTCGGTTTCCTCGCTCCTGTAGTGGGGTACCCACTTTTCGCGGTCCTGTATGAATAACAGGTGAGACGACGGGCCGTCATGTCGATCGGAAGTTCTTACCTTGAACCACAGCATCGCCTTGATCATGTTCCTTTCGTCAAGCGTGAAACGATGGTACACGCCGGGGGGAAGGAGGAGTGCGTCGCCCGCATCGAGGACAATCCGGATCCACTTGTCGGTGGGATGCTCTACCAGCCAGGACATCAGCAAGGCACGTCCGTGCGCGAGTTGGAACCAAGGTTTACCGCGCACGTCAAAGAAGCCGCCGCCCTCGAGGACGCACCGGATCTCCTCCTCTTCGTGCATGTGTCTGGGCAGCATGTTCGAGTGAGCGGCGGCGCGGCGCGTCACGTTCGGGAACGAACGTACTCGGAGTAAAAGATGGCGAGCGTCGCCTCATAGCGGTCGCCGAGGCTCTCTTTGGTGACCTTCAAGACCTCCCGGGTCATGTACCCGCGCGCGTACGCGACGCGGTCGACGGGGTTCTGCTCTGTTGCTTCGGGGTCCGGAACGGGAACGCTCCAGACGAGGACGCCAATGGCGGCAAGGTCGGCTGCGTCGACAGGTACGCCCGAGTCGTGCGGGAGACACTGGTCGCCAGCGATATCGTCAAAGTAGTATGCGCGCATATCGTCTCGTTGGTAAAGAGAAGAGTAGGGTTACTATCGAGAGTGGGTTTGCTCTTGGAGGGTTGGATCCTGCCAGTAGGTCTTTTTATATGTACAGGTGGGTACACATATAGTAAGAGGTTCAGGCCCAGGATGAAGGTACTTCCTGCCTGCTCCAGCTGCGACGCTAGAGACAGTGCAGACGGGCCCCTGGTTTCACCTGGGTTCCCTGCGCCCCTGTCACTGTCTACAGTGGAGTGGATTGTGGAGAAAATGTCCGGCAGCATTTGTTGTCATTGATCAGTTGCAGTTGGTGACCGCGCCACGTCGTTCACTTCTCCACCGGGGTTATCGACTAGTGGAATCTGCCCTATCAGGCCAGGTTTGGATCGCAAGGTAAGGATAGATCGGGGACAGCTGGCGGTATGGTAGAGTTCGCGACACCTACCCATCGCATTTCTGAAGCATCCTGCTAACATGTTTCAAACCTACCCAGATGGCACGGTCTCGTCCCTAAAAAAGCGAGGAGGCTCCAGCGCAAAGGAGAACGAATCGAGAGAATACAGCGGAGAAAAACAATCGATGATTCGGGCAGATGCGGCTGGAGACTCATTCAAGTTGGTATTGGCATGACATTCCCCTGGTTATCACTGGGGTAAGAGTGAAACTTCCCCTACGCATCTAGTTCTGTTGCTGTCGCTCTCGGACTTGATGGTGCGCATGCGTGTACACGTGGGGTGGTGTTGTTGACGTGGTTCCAATGATGGAGTTGCCAGAAGTTAGATCAACTGTCCAGCAGAGTTCCTATTTCCGATGCAGAAGGAAATTGACATAGGTGGACCAATTGTGGCATATTCAAATACTATTGCTGAGTCGCCGCAATGTCACTGAAGCACGATTATACGATGGTACCGGACCATGTTTCAGAGAGACAGGGATGCATATACCTGACACCATATTGAACCAGCACCAGTCAAAGATGGAAAAAGAAAGGGACATCGCGGTGAACAAGGACTCGGAGGCAAGGGACGAGTGCAGAAAGGAATAAACCGGGCCTGGAGCTGGATACTTGATCACCCGACTTTTTGACGGAACTGGACGGCCTTCTGAGCTGATTGCATGAGACGCATCCCAGAATAAAAATTCCAACATGATTTATACTTACTGACCTATGCTTAGACGGAACTGGTACAGTGGATCGATGCACTTAGTCCTGGCGGTGGACATCCCAAACGACCAACAGCCTGAGGAACAGTAGGCTCGAGAGCCTGAGCCTCGGACGTCCGCACATCTATATTGGTGAGGATCCGAATTGTAAGAATATGCACGAGGATGAAGTCATCGTTCAACATGCGATCGAACGTGTAGAGGTGCACCCTACTTCGCATTTTGAGGTGCTGTGTAACCTCGTAATGGTAAATGATACCCAAGGATTGACAGCAACGACCTCTGTGACCGTCGACAGTTGCTGCGCAGTAGGATATGAAACGACCGTAAAAACGGAGTCAAGGCTGAGGGGACTTATCGTTCAGTCGTTCAGATATCTTGCGGGAGGCGAGTGGAAACCATCAATGTGGCTGAAACACCGGTCCGGGTCGTTGAAACAAATTCTGGACTGCACGCGCGCCTTGCAGCCGTGTTGTCCCGGGGTCTACACTGAGTGGATGAATGAATAGGCTTAATTTCTACCTATTAGTACTCCGCTGGTGGTCACATTCATGCGGTCAAGCCAAATGGCCTGACCTCTTTCCCCATTCAAATTTGGATCACTTCGCTAAGCCCTGGTAATATCTTTTTGCTTAGTTCACCGACTGATTTGTCTAGTGCCTGGCAGCGTCAGGAGGGACAGGCCCGATGGTGCTGACAACCTTCCTCAGGTGAGGCCCACATCTAGTACAGCCCTTGGTCCATTGCATTCTTTATGCCAGGGGACAATCAGGGAAATTAACAATATTGTCGCTCCCACAAGTGTTGAGGTTTCAATGCATGGGATGTAAACTCTACCTAAACTCAGGGCTCTACAGATTCTGACGATTCACAATGTAACATGTGTGGAACATCAGGAAGGCGACATAACCCACATTGATCTTTCCCAAGACTGAAAGAACTTTTCATGCTTACCTAACATTGCCCCTAACCCGATTCTTTTTCCTCTTTTCCTTTCTGACCAGTTGGTCCAACAGCATACCCGGTTTCCCCTTTCAGACTTTGCTTCCACACTGGGATGCACAGCTGACAGGCACTGCCGAGACTCTAGATGAGTCACCATGATCGGACATGACTCATGGCTACCGAATCAGGCAAGTGACTCATGACGACTGTGCTTTGACTCATCCATGCTGCACATGATGACATTGCAACTGCACATGATGGTCACTCTGACAATGGGCTGTGGCATTGCCTCCATCATGACTTGGCATGACTCACCCTGACACACTTTGACTCATTTCCCTTATTTGATTATTGTTCTCACATGGACCACCCTACCTAATTGGGCCTAGCTCAAATGTATATAAGGGTCGGTCCACACCATGTATTTCCTTAGTTTTGATATAGTCTTTTTACCCCTGAACCATACTTCTGGCTTTGAGTCCGTCTCAGCCGGGCAACTAGTTGGTATATCCAACACTACCCTAGCCTCCAGAGTATTTCTTGGGTGTGTCCCTGACAAAGACACTGATGACCAGTCAGATACCCGCAGAACACAAACTTGGGAAACACACCTGGCAATTGTGATAACTCTGCAGGCAAAGGTTTACATACATAGCATTACATAGTCAAATCATGGGTTGATGAGGGTTCAGTTTACAGGAATGCTCTTCAAGTATTCTACCCTGTAGGGGTTGGTGTCTATAGCTTTGCCCCTGTTATAAGGAGTCCACTTGGGCTCATCCTAGGAATAGTAAGTGAGTGGGGGGATGGTGTGATAACGACAATACCTTGAACAGCCTCATTGCCTTAATCGTGTTCTTCTCGTCGAGGGTGAAATGGTGGTAGATGCCAGCTGGGAGGACCACAAGGTCACCAGCACCGACTGCGCATCTGATCCACTTATCATTGGGGTGGTCTGTTGATCGACACTGAAGTAAGGAAAGACCAGCTTGTACTGTTAGATTTCTAGCACGGGAGGTCAGTCGCGTTCAGTCCAATGGACTATATATATTTACCTAGTGCGGGAGCTAGGATACGAATCAGCGATAAGTAGGTAATAGTAAGTATAGCTATCTCACCTCAGTCGCATTCAGTGCAATGGACTGAGGTGCTTTCGGGCAAAGCAAACATCTTATATATGGTGAAGATGTATAGTAATCGGAATGGGGATGGGGGGATCACGTGCAGGATCCGTATTAGTGATAACACAGGAATAAGAAAGAAGATATATACGCAATACGAGCAATGAAAGAGCCATATGGTGTGGCATACGCGAGGAATGTAACGTGCCGCCCCATGCATGCACTGGTGGTAACTCGAGCCGGTCACAGTTGTGGCTGCACGTGCGCTTGTATTTCCAACATGTACTATAGCAGTGGACTTGGTACTGTCACCAAGTTTGCATCTCAGCAGTCTCCATGGTCCAACAAATTGGATATCACATTTGGCTGGTACGCACCACGTCAGGCTCTACAGCAAGTGATCTCAATCTTGACAGGAACCTGCACAAGGTCATCATGGATGTGTACCATTGGCTCTCTGACAACTACCGAGATGGAGATAGCATTTTCTTATTTGGTGAAATACACTGTCATATGGTGCTGACGCTATGCATATCTGACAATTGTCCAGGCCTCTCTCGTGGTGCTTACCAGATCCAAGCATTAGCAGGCATGATTTCTCAGGTGAGCTTGATTCCTGTGTCTATCTCTAACGGTACTGGCGGAAATTTTTGCAAGGTCAGGTTACTTCTCCCAGGAAACAGGGAGCAAATACCATTGTAAGGTCACAGTTTGTACATACTTTGTATTTCTAATGCGCCCCAGCGCTTTTGAATTATACTTGAAAACCTGGGATGGTGACCCGAGCTTGGCACATTCCGACACGTTTGCCACTCAACTTGAAGTACTGAAAGAGTCCAAGAAGCCAGGCTATCCTGTCATTTTTATTGATAAAAATCTGAGGATAATAGAACACCTTGTATTGATTCAGTGTGATGCTCCCCAGTCCATAAAATGTATCAATACAACTGCACCAGTATCCCCTGATTGAGACAGAAGCAGGCCGCTTTAGTACATGTTACATAAGCATACAGAAGCGACCAAAAGCAGCCACTACTCCACTGGCAAATCCATTTTGGGAAATCTCTGTAATCATATGTTGTCACTACTTTTCTTCAATCACAGCAGTTCTCCCTTGCCATCCCCTTAGCTAGTTACATGTATAAATGTAATATAAACCACAATAAAGTGTCTTCACCATCAGGAAGTGAGTGTAC
>JBBPKK010000909.1:0-14189 GCA_038089215.1 Tylopilus vinaceipallidus | reverse complement strand
GCCATTCAGATTCATCGCCACGTCATCCGACGTCCAGCGCTTCAGGTTCCTGACGGTTACCTGTAAACACTTGAACAATTTGCGATGTTGGGTCTCTAAGTTAGCAAGGACGTTTTCTGACTCCATGAGTGCTAGATGACAACGCCGTTAACCAGAGAAAATGCTTCGAAAGTCAATGACTAGATAGACGTGATCAGGGTACAACGACTCAGTCAGATCATTGCTGCAGGGAGCAAACGTAACCTGTTACCCTCTTCTCAGCATGCCTGCTTAACTTGCGCTAGATAGATTCTCTGCTCGCGGCTCGAGACATCCTTGCCGAGTGTAGAGACTGGATTTTTCAAGTGATAGAACGCGTAACCCTTGTGGGTAAGACTGGCAGGAATATGTTTTTTTGGTGAGGACATGGGATCAAAGTTTTTCGAAGAATATAGCGATAAGGTCTTCAGGTCGACCAGACACAAGACGTATCTCGTTGTTGAGTAGGACCCAGAAATTCACGTCACCTAGAAAATGAGTCAGATGGCAACAGCAAGACTTCATGGGTGCTTCATCATACTCATTCGGCGCGTTGTAACTGGCGAGCAATGTCGGGTTGAGGGAAGTCATATACGCCAGCGGTTAGGACTACGAATACTAGTATTCGAGTTTGACAAGTAATAAGCTGCCATTTTTCGGTTATCAGCATCCGCGTCGGGGACGAGGCGCGACTGAGCCACTCCCCTTGGACTCCGAACTCCCAGCATGGCTGATAGTCCCTCTCCCAAGGAAATTGTTCTCGGCTGTCTCATCTTTGGCCAAGACCCTGCTAGGATGTTTAGCATTACTATTTCGCCAGAAGCAAAGGTTGAGGAACTCAAAGAATCAATAAAGACGGAGAATGCGAACACCTTTCGGGCCATCGATGCCAATGATCTGGAAATCTATGTGGCGGACTTTCCAGATGATGAAGAGCTCGACGAGAGGCTCAGAGGTTGCAACCTTGCACAACCCTTATGTGCGCTGAAGAACCTGGGGGCTTGCTTTGCAAATGGTGTTCGCGGCAATTATCTTCATATTCTAGTCAAATCTCACTTAAGTGTGTTTTTTTTTTGGCGTTCTCATGTGTTGTAGCACTGGCGGCTACTTATTCATCTGCCAGCTGTCCATGCCATGTCTGTCGCTGCCGATCCGATCTTGCAACTCCAATGTCTCCTCTGGGGCGACGGTAATCCCCTCCGCCGTTCCTTTATAGTATCTATTTCCTGCACAGCGGATGTCTACGATCTGAGAGAATCAATAAAAGAGAAGAGAATGAGCATTTTTCGTGACATTGACGCAAATGACATCGAACTCTACAAGGTGTCCTTTCCCAGAGATAAATCACTGGAAGCAAAGCTCAAGAATCTACTGCTTGATGAACCCTTGGAAAACCTGAAACTGTTCCACTACTTTGGGAATAGTGTTGATAAAGATCATCTTCATCTTATCGTTGAACGCCCTTCTCGTGCGTGTCTGGAAATATCTTAGCACCACTATGACTAATTCTACTTCTGCTAGGAGTTCTCACAACCCCTAAGGACGTAGAAGAGGAGCGCAATATTGTGAGCGAGTTGAATCAAGGTGAACACATTGTTTTCCCCAGCAAGGTGAACTGTTGATGAATTTGTCTGATAAGCACACATGCGCCATCGTGCCGAGACATGTTGTTTTGACCACCAGAAGCCGCTGGATACGGTGGCAGCTCCTATCCAACTGTTCCATCCTTCGTTTGCGCACTTCTCGAGCAGGGCCTTTGATTCTAATTATGCTGTACCCGAGGACTTCGTTCGTGATGCCTGGGATCTGATGGTAGCATTTGCTGCAATCCACAGCAATAAGTCCACTCGTGCGCAACATCTTAAACCCCTCTGGGAGAAGATCCTTGCTAGGCCTATTGACTCTCGGCGAAATTCTGAT
Source organism: Tylopilus vinaceipallidus (assembly GCA_038089215.1). Classification (NCBI taxonomy): domain Eukaryota; kingdom Fungi; phylum Basidiomycota; class Agaricomycetes; order Boletales; family Boletaceae; genus Tylopilus; species Tylopilus vinaceipallidus. Next base: position 12,251 of record JBBPKK010000909.1, on the reverse strand, counting down.
CACACCCAGCCAGATTTCGTGGCGACTGGTCGCAGCAACGCCATAGTAGATGGTCAACTCCAATGGATAGACGTATTTCTGCTAGTTTCCAAGGAAAAGAATGAGTTTAGTGGTGGAGACTCAGACCCATCAACCCAGGCTGCGTTCTCGTATCGGACTATTGTCTGTCAATCAGAGGTGACTACATCTCTCATGTCCCCTTTCATGTTCATAGCTCATTCCTTTTTGCTTAGAATGATGCAATTGCTCATAGATCCTGCTTCCCCACTTTCATAATTGCCAGTGCTGGACCTTGGCTTACAATCATGGGGGGTATCTACACGTCAAACTACATCATACAACGACTCACTGATTTTCTTTGGGTTCCTCTCCACTCTACTCATGACGAGGGCCAGTTCCTGCGAGTTGCCCGTGTCCTGTATGTGCTCAAAGAGTCGTTGGAGCACTTAGATTCATGGTATAGGACCCTCAAAGAAGTACCACCTCTCTCTCTCGACGATCACTCACATGTTCATCGCCTGTTCCTGCCATCCCCTGATACATACCTTGAAAACGGCCACCTGGTCAAATTTGAGTATCTGCGACCACTTGAGCCAGAGGCTTGTTGTGTCACATATCATGCTAGAACCATCGAAGAACACCCAAAGGACATCCTCGTCAAGTTCGTGAGTGCTCCATACGGTGAAGGCACACACCGGGAGATGGCATTGAACAAGTTTGCGCCACAACTGTTTTACTGCGGGAAGATCAATGTAGTCGACAGTATGCCATCGTATGGCAACCTACTTATGGTTGTCATGGAGTTTGTCGAGGGATGCACCCTTGCAGAGGCGGTATCGAAAAAGAAACAAGACATTCCACGAGTCCAGTTTGAATCTGCCCTTCGCGAAGCATTCAAGCGGCTTCACGGCGCTGGTTATGTGCTTGGCAACCTATGGGAGTCCAACGTGATGGTGACACCGGAAGGGAAGTTGCAACTGATCAACTTTGACTGGGCTGGGAAGGAAGGCAAGGTCAGATACCCAGTATCGATTCCAACGCGGCTGCCTTGGCATAAGGAGGTGGAAGGACTTGCGTTAATACGTAAGGACCACGACGAGGCAATGATCAATTACTTGGTGTCGCAATGCTGCTCGTGACACGCTATGCGTCTACTGTAGGTTCCGGAATATTCCCATATTCATTATCTTGTGGACACGGCGAGACATCAATCCAAGGTCGCGGCCCTCAGTGTGCTACTGAGCTCTGTCGATTTTTCTGCAATCAACTTTATCCCATTGTTCTTGATGATTAGGCTGGTCCCGACTAAGCTTGCACCAGACGTTCAGCATCTGATGGTACTGCTATGCAGAAGCTCATACCAAAGGTAAACGCAAGCCGGGTAGGTGTCAATGGGATCTTTTGTGGCAGCTCCACCATGTATCCCGGACCGTTGGGTGACGGCGATGCCAGCGAGATGTCGCGCATTGGCACTGACACCAAAACGCGTGCGTTCATGTTCTCGCGTAACTAGCTGAGCGGTACGTTCATACGGACAAGCGACTATGTATGACTGACAACGTGTCATCCTGGGTTGGACGACGATCGCTTGCTCAACAGAGAAGTCCCACCCGGGCTTAGAGATATCTCTTTGGAAATCGAACATGGGAGGCTTGTCGGAAACCGACCATTCTCGGCAAGAGGATGGGTGTGCCAAACAACGACGAGAGGTTTCATGAGATATCCAACAAGGCAGTTTGCCACCGAGTGGTGTTTCAAATGCCTTCGGTCCCGACATGACCGAGTGCCGCGTCACTCACACCATCTTTTCAGCCTCGGCCCCACGAAGGTGCGAAGAGATAATCCATCCAACTGTCCTTCTTTATTTTTAAGTACAGGTCGGTGGGTAACATCCGGTGTCCATTCTTCAGCTATTTTCACAGGCTTTTAGTTGGGTGTCATAGCTCTACTACAGGCACACGATATTGTCCCAAGACAAGAATCTCCCAAGCTCGAAATGAACCCTAGCCCCCCACCATGGGTCCGTTTGGATCCAAGAGCAACGACGTGCAGAAAGCCAAAGTGCAAGAGAGGGTGCTATCAAATCTCAAGGTGATTACACGTTCATCATTTCTCCCCACGGCAGGACTCTCAAGGATCTGGCACAGGACGAACGAAGCTACCCTGTACGAAGAACCAAGGCAAAAGAGAGTGCTGCGGGCCAGCTGAACCATCTCATGTTGTCACTGCGATTATTGATCTTACTAAGGATTGACTCACACCCATGTTTGGATTATCTGCTTTTCTGAGTCTAGCGTCAATGTGACTATTTATCAAACGTTTAACTTACGCACGTGCAGGTGTTCATGAATCATCATGACTCCAACGTCAACGTTCGCAATTCTACATTACTATATTGTCAAGGGCATCCTCATTTCGCTAGAACGTCAATCGGGTCTGGACAAGCCTGAGGTCACCAGTTGGTGCACGTCTGTCGAAGAATGTCAGGCTGAAACGCGTCGTGTTCCGTTTACGAAGCTGAAAAAGACGGTACTAGTATGAGTGACGCGGTACATGGTCATGCCAGGGATTGAAAGTATACTCCACCCGATAATGAGCTGGCTTGCTGGACATCTCATGGCACTCGCCGTCTATGGTGAATGTACCCCTCAGCTGAATACGCGAAAACATGAACGCGGGTGTTTTGGTGTTGGTGCCAATGTTCGACATCTCGCCGGTATCGCCGTTGCCCGATGGTTTGTGGTACATGGGTAAGCCACCACAAAAGATTTCATTGACAGTGACCCAGCTTGCGTCATTTTCAGTACGAGTTTCTACCTGGCAGCACCATCTGATGCAAACGTGGTCGGAACGGTGTGCTGAAAGTCATAACTTGTCTTCCTTGGAAACAACCCAACAGGACCTCATCGGTGTCTCAAACTCGATGCGATGTTCGTTGTTGTGGGCGTGCGCGGTGTAATCCCCTACTCCGCGATGGTGTCGAGCTCTAAGTAAATCGATCAAAAGCGACGTAGAAAGTTAGGCTCATGATAGATCAACATCATGTGTAGTAACTACGGATTCCCCACGTGTCGCTCTCCGGAATCAGAAACAGGGGAAATCTACCAGTTTGAACTTGCTCTCATCTGTCCGCTGAACCATGATATCGGTATCCCGGACCGCCCCAGGGATGAACCCTGCCTTGCGAACTGTCGCCAGTTTGCCGGCTATGAGTTCCTGAGTCTTTGGGGAAACCGGCCGGGCCGTATCATAACATTTTATGGTCATCCATGATGACCATAAATCAGCCACCCGGAAGCTCTTCGAGACCACGCAGCCTCAGTGCAAACCCTTCGGACGTACATAATTCCTGGGCGGCAACCGAATACCGCGCAACAGATTTGATGCAAATATGTGCTCCAGTGCGCGAGTCTTCGAAACCGAAGAAGATGAGCTTGTCCTCGGATAACTGTCTCTCGTACACAATTTTTTTCTCCACCTTGGTGGTCGTACAAGTGTAGGCGATAGGGTACGGAAAGAGCTGGCGCGTCAATGTGCTTGACTGTGACGGTGATGATTGCAGGTCATCATAATATTGCTTTAGTGCCCGTGCAGCTCTGCAGAGTGTAACCATCTGTCGCGACACGTCGAGCCAAACCTCAGCTCTACGGATGTCGAATGCCAGCGTTGCCAAAATTTGCGCTGTCGGGTGCATATTCCATGCTGCGCCAGCAATTACTATGTTTGGTCCTACAAGACGATCAGCGTGACTCAGACAGTGGTTATCATACATGGAAACAAACCAAAGACGTAAAGGAGCAAACAAGGCAATGGCGGATTTAACATGGCGACTGCTCTTGATCTTGCCAACTCTAGGTAGGGTCCGAGAGCCTCGATGTATGGTTCTCCTGTGGTATCTCCTATGTCGTTCATGAACTCGGCCGCGACGTAACAGTAGCCATTGTTGGAAATCTTGGTACCCATGAGGACAGATCTTAAAATCAGTGGTGAGCTCGATATCGTATTTGCTCTTGAGGACATCACAGATCCGCATGACGCGCTCCAAGTTGTCAAGATAAACATTTGACATGACATGCGCAAGATGGGTCAGATGTTGGTTGTCATCCGAAGTCAGTCAAACATTTTTGCTGTCATTAATGAATTGACCAAAAGCAGGATGGAGTAAGGTTACAGGAACACAGTCCTCCTGCTCACGAGGGCGGCCACAGGGGATGACTTTGGTGACATCTCCAGTATCGTGCCGCTTTGAGAAGGCTGACAGATCAGTGGAGGACACTGATCCCGGTTTATTAGCATCGAGGAACTTTTGTCGCGGGTGTTTAACACTGCCTGCAATTGGATGACGGTCTTTGGGATTGTTGTGGTAACGACAATGTTTAATGACACTCACTCCGACCCAAATGTGCTTCATTAACCATTTTCACAGAAGAAAAAGGGATGGGATCGGTCTTGGGCCTACCCTCTCCTAAATAGTAGTGTCCCGAAGGCCCTCGCATGCAATTTTCAAAGTCCGCGCGTCCCAGTCGTAGCAAGTGCACGAACTTGTTGCTTCAACTTTTGCCGTTGTCCGTCGCATGATATCGGCCTCGAAGCTACCCACCAGTCCCCAGCTGATCTCCGCGTCTCTTTTTCGTCCGACGAATGGCTATGTCCCCGCATTGAACACAACAGATGAGCTAACCAGCTGACATGATGATCTCTGCGCTTACCATAGTCGCCGGAACCTTGAACTGCAGCCATGATTAAGTTCTCGAGCTAAGTATGAATTAGTAGAATTAGCAACAACAATCTCATCTAGGACCCATTGACATTCTAAAAAAGGGAGTAGCTAAGCTTCATAACCAAACATAGGGATAGATTGTAACGAGTTAGCCCTCAAGATGACACTGGCCTTGGTCAGGTATGTTGGGGCTTTTGATGATACATGCATGCAGAAGTCGGAGAGAGTGCTTGGTGTTGCTGAAGACTTGGAGATGACTCAGGTTCACAAGATGTGGCCTACAAAGCAGAAAAAGCTTGCAGATTATATCTGTTGGGATTGTACGTGAGGAGCGTGAGAAAGAAACCGAGTATGAGTGCAGTTCGTCAAGCAGACTTAGACGGATGATGATGGGAGGGGTGACAGGAAGATGTCTCTGATTTTGGGGACACTAGGTCCCATGCTATATGAACGATCTATTCCTATTTTTACATCCACATCATTCCGTGCTGCATCTTTCCGAGTCATAGCCACTGCAGATAGTATATAATAGTCGTGTCGCACTTTGTATCTCCTCACTTTCGGATAGTTAATCATCGCTTTTCCAACTCGAAGGCTAGACTTAGCGCGAGTCTTTAAGTGAGTTCTAACATTATCCGAAAGTCATTACCTGTTACCTCTAGCCTTTTCGAGTCGAGCCACAAGCTCCTCAGAAGAGAAACTACTTGCTTCTTCATTACCGTCTGCTTACTCTTTTCCGTTCCTTCCTGGGCGCGCGAGGTCTTTCCCGCGTCCGTTTATTACAGTTATCGCTCGAGACGTCCTTCGGGACAAATTGGGGTGAACCGAGGCTCTAGTTGCCCGAGCGACTATCCAATCAAGCGTTCCCGAGCGATATAGCCGAGGAAGAGTCCTGGAAAACCCACTATCCGTCATCCATTCCGCAGGAACCGAGCTGCTGTGCGCTGGACCTGTTTTATTGGTGTAAAAACCCTTCCGCAAGTAAGCGACTCATAATCACACATTTCTTTGCCACTCGACATTGAGCCTCAGCTCCATCTCTGAAACTACACAATGACTGATCCTACATTCTCGATGGGCAAGCTGGCCCAGGAAGTGACGACGGCCGCGGTGACCGACGTCATGACCGGGCAGCAACAGGAAGGCGTGGAGGAGAGCATCCACAATCCATCGCGGGCCTCGATATGCCCAGACAAGGGCAAAGGGCGAGCCCCAGATGAGGACGACTCCCCTCCCACGACTGTGAGACCGACGTTACCGAAAGGGCGTATCTATCACCCCGACGTAAAGCCTATGTGGTGAACCCAGGGTTTCGCCGATTCGAACGAGAACCAGGCCCTCCTATGGATGGAGTGGCACGACAATTTTACCATGTATGGGCCAGAGGCTGCAGGCCCTCCGCCCAAGGTGATGACGTTTAGAGACGACATAGGGTATACGCTGCGTTTTGCCGGGCAATACTCGGAAGGAGGTCCGCCACCTCCTGTCCCAAATCCTCCTCGCCCTGCTAGATCCCCATTCCGCCCACTGCCCAGACGACCGATAGGGGCAACATTCTTACAACCCCTGCAGACTGTGCCTGAAGTAGTCTCACAGCCATATCCACCCCCACAACCCCGGGTACAGCTACTGCTGGGAAAATCCATTGCGGCAAAACCCGAATTCTTTGACGGAACAAAGGCGAAGTACAAAGAATGGGTAAGAACCCTCCAGTTTTACTTTGCCGGATTCTTCCCGCAATCGGCGGACCATCAATGCATTCTGATTGCCCTTTCCTATATGAAAGGAAACAACGCGGCGGGCAGATTCGCCATGTTCTGGGCCGGGCGAGCCCAGGAACTTGCCGTTATGCCCTGGGGCACATTTGTCGCCACCATGGACGAAAATTTCCTCCCCGCCGACTATCTCGCCCAACAGAAGTCAAATCTTCGAACCCTTACCCAGGGTTCCGGCACGGTCAAGGACTTCTTTATCCGAATGCGACAACTCATGGCGGAGGTTGAGATCGCCCCAGAACGAAGCAACTCGGCGTTTTTGGTCGATATCATCCGAACGGGGATTAGATCGAACGTTATCAATTCTATCCTCAACAACAACCAAAACATGTTGTACAACGAAGATTTTGAGGCCTGGGAGGCTGCCACTATCACCGCTGACAGAGTCATTGCGGACAAAATCAATCGACGCCGAAACCAGGGTACCTCGTCTTCGACGAGTGCCCGCAATGTTCCTCAGATTCCATGCTGCTCTGCAGCAGGAGGCGCTGCAGCGCCAGCCTCCGGTGCCGGTCCGAGTGCACCTACCGCAGCTGGAGTCACGACCGGCCGAGGAGCACCAATGGACATCGGAGAGGCCTGAAAACAGGGGCTCTGCTTCAAGTGTGGAAAGCCGTGGCCGTGTAAGGACCACCCCCCTCGTTTTGCGCAACGTAAGCGCCAGGTAGTACTGTATTTGAAGGGAAGACGCTGGAGTTCGAGGACGGTCAAGATGTGACTGAACTCGTAAAGGCAGCCACGTCGCAGGGTTTTGGAAACGGGCAGTAGACACAAGTCGCACTGCTGCCCCTTCGGTTAGGTTCGGAACTATCTCATGTAAAACTAGTAACAAATACGACTGTTTGCCTGTGGAAGAACCGACCGACCAAGACTCAATCCCCATTAGACTATCAAGTAAGGAAGCCAGGTTGCCAATGAGAGGAAGCCAGCAATCCGCTGGATTAGACTTGTTCACAGCCGAAGACGTGACGATACCCCCGCGTGACCAAGCCTTGGTCAATACCAACGTCCAAGCCACAATTCCGCCAGGAATGTATGGATGGTTGGCACCAAGGAGTGGGCTAGCTCTCAAGTCGAAGATCGGAGTGAACGATGGAGTGATCGACTCAGACTATAGGGGCGACATTAAGGTCATATTGCTCAACCATCATGACCTCCTGTTCACCATAAAGAAGGGCGATAAAATCGTCCAACTGATCATCGAGAAAATCGCCACACCGGCTGTCAAGCAGGTCGACTCCCTACCTGATACACAAAGGGGAGCACAGGGATTCGGCTCGACTGACAAGGTCACCATCCTCAGGAGGCCTGAGGCATCGCCGGGTAGTAGCGTAGAGCGCTCCCCAGAGTGAGTGGTTGAAGGATCGTCAACAATGACGGCTGAGAGACGTCGTCAACGATCTGGTAGACCAACTCAGACCCTGACGGTGGATCCATGGTCGACCGCATGGATAAAGCAGAGTTGCGAGCATCCTGACGGTAGGGCGCTCCAACATCTGCAATGGTTTGTCCATGATTCGCGACGGAAGGAGGTTACCAGCGAGCTGGTCCAACAAATCCGGGGAATGACACAGGAGATGGCACACATCGCTCTCCTGGACTTACAAAAACGCCCCCGCCACAAAATCTCAGTTCGGGGCCAGTCCCTCGAATTGACCGCTCAGCTGACCTCTGACGACAAGCGAATTTTCCCTGCCACGGTACTCATCGACTCGGGCTGTACAGGATCCTCCATAGACCGATCCTTCGTCCTTGAAAAGGGGGTGGGCACTCATAAACTACCACGCCCAATTCCCGTCTATAACGCGGATGGAACGGCCAATTCTGGGGGAGAAATCACCGAGTTCGTAATGATGGAGATGAATATCCAGGGTCACCAGGAGCGAATCACTCTATCTGTCACCGACTTATTGTCGAACACAGTCTACTTAGGATACGACTGGTTAACGCTACACAATCCCTCTATCGATTGGAAGGTGCGCACGGTAACATTCAGGTGCGATGACGACCATACGCCAGCGTTGATCAACTGTGACGACGATGATGATGACGAACTCCACCCAGGAGAGACTCTCTATCAAGTCCATATGGACGAGTACCTACAGTGTAGAAACATAGCCACGGACATCGCAGCAGCCGCCAATGTAGCCAAGGAGAAAAAGGGGTTCAAAGAAGCGGTCCCATCAGCATATCACGACTATGAAGATGTGTTCACCAAAGAATCGTTCGACGAATTACCGCCAAATCGCCCCTGGGACCACGCCATCGACCTAATCGATGGAGACCACAACGTCGATGGCAAGGTGTACCCATTATCCCCTGGTGAACAAAAGGAGCTCGATGCCTTCCTGGAGGAGAACCTGAAGTCGGGACGAATCAGACCGTCCAAGTCGTCATTCACGTCTCCGTTCTTCTTCGTCAAAAAGAAAGACGGACAACTTTGCCCCATACAGGACTACAGGAAGTTAAACGCTATCACCGTTCGAAACAAGTACCCTCTACCACTGATCGGAGAACTCGTTGATAAACTCAAGGGTTCTAAGTACTTCACCAAGCTCGACATCAGGTGGGGGTACAACAACATTCGAATGCATGGCGGTGACGAGTGGAAAGCTGCGTTCCGCACGAACTGGGGTTTGTTCAAACCTCTCATCATGTTCTTCGGACTCACAAATAGCCCGGCCACATTTCAAACAATGATGAATCATATCCTGCGAGACCTCATCAATCAAGGACACGTCGTCATATACATGGACGACATAATGATCTTCACTAACAACATTGAGGAACACCGACAAGTCATCAGACAAGTCCTAGAGGTGCTCAGACAGAATAAACTGTGGCTAAAGCACAAGAAGTGTGAGTTTGAGGCAAGAGAAACCGAATACCTCGGCCTCATTGTATCCGAGAACACTATCCGAATGGATCCCCTTAAAACCAAGGCGATAACGGACTGGTCCAAGCCCAAGTCACAAAAGGAGGTCTGGGCATTCCTGGGTTTCCTTAACTTTTACAGACGATTTATCAAAGACTTTGCTCGAATTGTGAGACCGCTTAACGCACTGACATCGGTCAAAAAGGAGTTCGTGTGGACGGAGGAGTGTAAAGCGGCCTACCATGAACTTAGAAAGGCCATCACGACCGCGCCCGCACTCTCAATGCCGACCGATGGGGACCTATACCGGGTAGAAACAGACGGATCTGGAATCGGACTAGGGGGGATACTCTCGCAGAAACAGAGAGACGTTTGGCGACCCATCGCCTTTATATCGAGGGGCCTACAGGAAGCCGAACGAAACTACCATGCGGGAGACTTGGAGATGCTAGCCATCATGTGGGCGCTCAAATCCTGGCGACAATACCTACTGGGAACCAGTCAACCGTTCGAGATCTGGACGGATCACAAAAATCTCGAATGCTTCAAAAAGCCCCAGGACCTATCCCGCCAACAAGCCCGATGGCAACAACAACTCCAGGAATACGATTTCCACATTGTACATCGCCCCGGCCGATCCAATCCGGCCGATCCCCTGTCACGGATGCCAGGCTTTGAAAAGGGGGTAGACGACAATCACTCCAAAATTTTACTACCCGAATCCCTCTTTATCCAGTCGCAACTAGCAGGCGTAAACGACGAAATTCGCAAACTACAATACAAACGAGAGTGATACGCCCGCGAAGGACTAAAACGAAGTGAATCGGACTGGACGGAAGAGGATGGGATAGTACTATGGAGGAACTTGACGTACGTCCCCAATGACAAGGAGCTGAGGAAGCGAATCATCCAAGCTCACCATGACCATCCATCGGCGGGACACCCGGGTGCCCATCGGACAATGGAGCTCATCAAAGGGGCATACTTCTGGCCGTCGATAAGGTGGGACGTCACCAACTACGTTTGGGCCTGTGACGCCTGTCAGAAGAACAAGCCGAAGACGACCACGAAGACCACCCCACTCCATCCTCACGACGCACCCTCAGCCCCATGGGAGGTAGTCTCTGTGGACATGATTGGACCGCTTCCGCAGTCTCAAGGACACGACGCAATCCTGGTTGTGGTTGACCGATTCTCCAAAATGGTACGCTTGTTCCCGACCGGAATCAACCTGACGTCGAAAGGAGTGGCTGAGATCTTCAAGGAGCACGTATGGAAGCTCCACGGCCTACCGAAGAAGGTGATATCCGATCGGGGACTGCAATTTGTATCAGGATTTATGAGAGATCTCTACACTCTCCTGCGAATCGAAGGCAACCCGTCCATGGCCTATCACCCCCAAACGGACAGCCAGACAGAGAGGATCAATAGAGAAGTGGAGGTATACCTACGCATTTACTGCAATAACCGACAGAACGACTGGGCCACTTGGCTGTCACAAGCCGAGTTCGCGCACAATTCAAAGGTATCATCCACAACTAAATTCACTCCTTTCCAAATTAACTACGGACATCAACCACGAGCGATGGAAGGGACAAGAAGGGAAGTAAGAAACGAATCGGCTGACAAGTTCGTAGAGGGAATGAAGGAAGTTAGAGAAGAGGCGAGGAGAGCATTGGAGGACGCCGCAAGGGCGATGAAACGGTATCACGACCGGAAGGCAGCCGACCGGCAAGAATACAAGGAGGGGGACCTAGTCCTGCTGGACGCAGCACATATTCAATCGGACCGGCCGACAAAGAAGTTGGACCAAAAGTTTTACAGTCCATTTAAGGTCATGAAGAAGGTGGGAGCCTCGGCGTATCGGATTAAGCTGGACACAGCATGGAAGGGAGTCCACCCGGTATTCAACGAATCTCTACTCTGGCCGTATTGCAAGGGTGAAGATCAGGTTGAAGTCACGGCGCCACCACTAGCGGAACCGGAGACCCCAGCCGACTGGTCAGTAAAGGACTCGAGAGAGAGACGAGGCAGAATTGAGTACCTCGTTCACCATGAGGGCAAACCGGTCAAGGAGGACGAGTGGGTCAGACTGTGGGATATCCCACTCGGTGCGTCGCAGATTAAAGATTTCCATCGCAAACACCCCACACACCCACGACCACACCCTACCATGAACCTTAGGGCGATTGGGGAGGTGAACCCGTGTTCGTGTCCCATCTGCCGACATATCCCCTTACCCGCTCCCACCGGTGTCCTGGCCACCTCCGAATTCAAGCAGTTTCGCCGGGCATTCAACCGCTTCCCCAATTCCGCATTTGAGTTTCCGCCTGCCGGGACGTCAGTCTTGAAAAGGGGGTAATGAACGATCTATTCCTATTTTTACATCCGCATCATTCCGTGCCGCATCTTTCCGAGTCATAGCCACTGCAGATAGTATATAATAGTCGTGTCGCACTTTGTATCTCCTCACTTTCGGATAGTTAATCATCGCTTTTCCAACTCAAAGGCTAGACTTAGCGCGAGTCTTTAAGTGAGTTCTAACACTATATATGGTAGCAAATTTGTTATACTACTAGTCATCCAAGACATAGAGGGCGACCATCTCGCACTGTGTATCACCTTATATAAGTGATCACATGCTCGGTGTCAGCTTGAACGCCAACACTCCCCCTCAAGCCGATATCAGCCCAATAGTGCATACATGCTTGCTGTGCAATTCTCAGCCAAGTGGTTTGGTAAATATATCCGCCATCATGTCATTGGAAGGAACATATTTGACCTCCAATAATTTTCGTTGGATCCTTTCACGCATGAAGTGATGTCGGAGTTTAAAATACCATGCCTGATCCTGGTGCTGGTAATCATCCGCTATTTTGAT